>JAOXYH010121656.1:0-10335 GCA_028566455.1 Botula fusca
CTGTGGGCAGAGCGCCCTGACCACGGGCCAGGGTTCTGAGCGCTCTTTAGTCGCCTTTTACGACAAGCTTAGCGCTGTTGCGGGCCTATTCTTTTCATTGACACCCGGGACCCGCACGGGGCTCCTATTATTTGGTGACTAGCGTGATGAAGGTTAATCCAGAAAAGCGCTTCACATGCAAGTGAATTATTATTTATTTTTGTACTTTTTAAAGATTTGTATTAGTGTTTTTCCTGTATCCATCCCATATTCTTTCTATTAATACATATAATTTACCATTTTTACATTGCCCTTGGTCGCTACATTCAGGAAAACCAGGGCATACTGTAGCTTGTATCATATCGGCAATCGATTGTCCATTTTCATCTTCTTCTTGCAGGGTATTGTTTTGCTCTACTTCTTCTAAACAACTTGATTTAAATGTTTCTAACGTCTGACCATCCCATTCAGTACTATTTGTTAGCTAAAAGGTAAAAACTCTAGTTAACATGAGATGCAGGTTTTGAATATGGAACAATAGTTTTTAAGGTTACTGTAAAACAGATGGTAATTTTAAATTTTAAAAATGTTAAATGGCATGATTCACGGATTTAAGTCGCAGAAAGTATATTATGAGGCTATACTTGAGCTAAAATACACCTTGGATTGAGTTTTAGACAAAAGAAATCTTCCTGTGTCGGGTTTTCTCTATTTTGTCCAACAATATTCTACTAAAGAAAATCCAGAAAATATACTTTCTTTATAACGTAAATAATAAAGCTAAGTATTTTATACTAATATTTACCGGAAAGCCACAAAACAGTGTGTACACATGCATTTTTTCTCACGTGAAATTCACGTGAAAATAACATGAAATTCACGTGAAAATTTTTATGTGAATTTGACCAGAAATCAGCTTATACTAGAAATTCACGTGAATTTCAGGTGAAAATGTGAGTAAAAATATTTGAAAAACTCATTTTTATGCTTTATTTTGATCAATTGATTGCAATAAAAAGGTAATTGTTTTAAAAAAATTCACGTGAATTTCACGTTAGTTTTTCTTGTGAAATTCATGTGAATTTAACATTAATTCCACGTGAAAGAAAATTCACTTGAATTTTACTCATAAGCTAAATCCGCATGAATTCACGTGAAATTTCACGTAAAATTCAAGTGAGTAAAAAATTGCCTGTGTGTGTGATTATAAAACATACCCTTTGATTTGAAGGCTGATTTATATTAGTACATGTATAAAACTGAAATCCTTATCTATCTCTCAAACCTTTAAAAGTTGAACAAAAACAGCAATATAAGATCTATGAATACCTGGATTCCCCTCGGTGAGCAATCTACAGTGCAGTTCGAGAAATGGGATTCTTAGAAAAATGGTTATTCCATTATCCTATAGTTTAATACAATCGGGGTTTCATTCTGGTTTGCATATATTTAATTACCCTACTTATTAAATAGTTAAGCAAAAAATACAATAGGTTCACATACCTGAAGACTATACAGAAGTTTGTTTTAAATATGTATATCAAAATGCATAAAAATACTAAAAATATATGAATGCATACTAGGTAAAAATACATTTTTTTTTGCATTTTGTATGTTTGAGTTTGTCATTGATGTGCATTTTAAATGTTGACGACATGTTTTATTTTAGGTGTATCTTTGTCTTCATTTCTTCTGTTATAGCCATATGAAACATAAGAAAATAAAGAAATAAAACTTATCTGTGATAAATCTATTTAATAGATAGTAAAATCAACATCACAAAGCAAAGGATAAATGACAATTAAGTTTCAGATAGCTTGGATTTACTACAAATATAATAGATAATTAACAAACATGTATAGCAGGAAAAAATTACATTTAAGACACATTATAGCATATCAATTCCATAAAGCATATATCTATCTTTAAAATCAGTTTCACAAAATACAAATACATACAACATCAGTCTCAGTTATCAAAGATGACAAAGCTTGAAATATATTACAATGTTTGTATCAATTAAAAGTTCACTAATCAAGATGCACTAGGTGGGAAGCAGCATCTGCGTAGACTGTCACAGAAATCAACCCCTGTCGGTATTTGTCTTTGAGTTGTCGTTGAGTCGGTAGACTGGTCTTTTGGGTGGACGAGCTTCTCCTGCTGAGTACTGGATCACTGTAATTTCTGTCAGGGCCTGAGTATTCTGTAAGTCAATTATTTCATAGATGTCTTGGTGTGTATGTTGGACTTTCTTCCTTATCTTGTAGTGCCAGGCATCTAAATGGTTTGTAGTGCGAGGTCCTTTTGTTGGTGGTGGTTGCAGAAAAATCTGTTGTTCCCAAACCAGTATTCGGTAACGTAGTCTGTAAATGTTGTAGTGTCGGGTACGTTGTCTGCGTTGTCGATGTCTCGTAGTGAGTGGAACTATACGTCTTCTACTTCTTTCTGAGGGACCAGTGGTAGTGCTGCTGCTCGTCTCACTAGTTGAGTGATGTCGACGTTGTCTTTATAGTAGGTCTTGAGTCCACATTTTTGGGTCTTGCGCCAGATACATTGAGGATAGTGAAAAAAGCATCTTTTGATGGTCAAACCTGTTAATACAGTAGTGGCTGCGTTCATAGTTGATGAATAGAGCCTGTGGTTGAAGTATAATGTTGAGTTGTCGAGAAATCTCTTTGAAGTGACTGAAGAATCAGACGTTGGTGGTCTGGTCTTTGCTGGTAGTAAGCCGAATACTAGTTGGGACACGGATTCGTCGATCATGGCATGAATAGTGTACAGCTGATGAAACAACGAAGGACATGCGTAAAAGGTGCCATCACAGAATATAGTATAAGCAGCAGCAAGATGTCTCAGATTACTGGTGGTTGAAAATATAAGCATGCCAGGGTGAATGTCGTCATCAGGAAGTAGAAAATGTTCTCTATCAGTAATCCTGCACCCTTTGTCTTAGAGGTTGTTGTCTGTAGTAGTTTTTGGTAAAGCGGGTCCGGACACTGATCTCTAGTGGTAGAGTGAAGTTTTAATTGAGTAATATGTGCGTAGTTGCTCTACTATCTGCCTGGTATCGTCGTTCCATTCTGGTGTGCGTAGTTTTACTGCTTCCTCCTCGTAGATTGGTACTGGTGTGACCTCGGATCTGGATCTCTCTTTCATTGTCTGTATCACACTCATTACATCAATTTTGGGTTGGTTGCTAGGGTTGTTGTGTTGGTATCAAAGTTTAACTAGATGACTATCATGTGTGTTACCTGTAGCAGGACATGTACTGGTGACACTTCGCCAATATATACGTATGTTGCGTTGACTTCGGACTCTGTAGCGATACCCATCAAGGACTAAGCTGTCTTTGCCAAACTCGTTATTAACAAATTCAAGTGCTCGTAGTTGTATGTATGCCCTGGTTACTTTTGAATGATTGGAAATAAAACAAATTCCATATTACTAATGCTTAACGCTTGTAAGAACATCTCACAGCTTAATTACAATCTAGCATTTAAGTATTTAAAGCTTATAATTTACTTATTAGCTTCGATGCTGAACACTTTTCAGACATGTTTAGCTTGCATCCAACTGTGAATGTAATTAGCTTGGGAGCTTGACATTATGGAACATAATAAATATCAACACGTATTAATTAAGGGTAAAACTAACTTTTTTCAATTTTATTAAGTTCATATACATGTAAATAATCATATTTTTGTACTATAATCCCTATATATATACATGTTATAAAATATTTTATTTTAAACACCATTAAGTTACTATATTGGAAATACTTTTTTTCTAATATGCGCAAAGTTTATATCAGTATTTTATAATTTTAACTATAATTTTAAGTCGCAAAATGATACACTTAATTACAAACCATACAATAAAACAAAAATAAACAATAATGGCAATGCATGTGACAAAAATTTATTTCGCATAATTATTACCAAAGGAGTGAATAAATCTCTTATTTAATTATCTAAAATAAATTTACAGTCTTAAAATTTTAAACCCATGAAAACTGTAGCTTAAGCAAACTTACTCTAGGAGTTATGAGTAAGCCAAAATAAGTTCCTGTGAAATAAGTTCCAGTTGGACAATTTTCATATGACATTTATTTCGTCTAGAACCTATTTCACAGCAATATGTTCTGGGAATTTATTTCCCAGAAAATATGTCCCTTTGGACTTTTACTTTATTTTACAGAAAAATTGTTTCTCTGTAACATATAAATTTCACGATGGAAAAATTACTACAACAAACATTAGTCCCAGACTTACTTCACAGTTGTATAAAGTAGTATTGAATCAAAAATATAAATAATACAAAGAAATGAATTTCTGAACTAAAAACCCCAGGTATTCGCAACAATGAAGTTCAGATAGTATGTTAAAGTACAGAAATGCAGATGAATAATCATGTATTATGCAATTTCTCACAATTAAGAAAGACACAAATATCCTATCATTTCACTGTAGTCAGCATCAATTTTGAACAGAAATTTCTAACACTGTAACGCCAGCCTACCACTCAAACCTCCACTGAACAAATGATATAGGCGATTTTACAAATTCACATCTTTTTACAACTAGCTCAATATGGATTAATTAGTTAATTGTCCTCAAAACCTTGGATGATTGAACTCAATCAAATCATAATTAATTCTGAAGGTGTCTTAAGTATTTACAATGTTCTAAATTGTAAGAACATGATAATCCTTTTGTTAATGATCAGATGTCGACTTCGTCTCGATCTTAATCATTAAGAAAGGGATTAATAAATTCTTACAGATACTTAAAAACCCAGTCTGAGATGGTAAAAGGTTTGTTGTATGGTTATTTTTGGAGTCCGTCATTACTAAAATTAAAGCACATTGAATTTTAAAAGAAATCTCTTACATGGGTTTGTAATAATTTGTAAAATATACCTCAATATCAAGTGCACATATCTCTATGGCGTCCTCTGTGTCCACGTTTGACACATTCGAACAAGCCTGGAAAGCACTGTTTCTCCCATAGATTCTTTCACAATATTCTTGTGGGTTATCTGGAACTGTATTATTAGGTAACACCTACGACAGAATAGAAGGTATGCATTTGAAAAACAGATTTTGTCTTGGTGTTCATACGAAAATGCAAACAAATGCAAAGAATATAATATGTCTCACAAATGGTCCTCAGCTGTTAAAAGAAATTAAAATACGACAGGTAAGATAGAAAATAGCAGTAACTCAGTCAAATGTAGTATTAACAAATACGATCTTATAACAAAACAAAGTAAGAAAATCTATGCAAAAACAAAACTGGAAGCTAAGGACAATATGATCTAATTTGGGGATTATTTTTTTATTTTAAATTTTGGCCTTTTATAATTTGAGCGAATGACTTTCTTTTTAAAGCAGGTTTCTATTTAAGGAGATGGAAGCTATATTGACTGGAGGGTGTAGTAACAAAATTGAAAAAAAAGAAAACACAAGAACCATTCTGGCCCACTTTAGTTTAGACTGGCTCGGTGACTGCAGATGGGAAGTAAAGTTCACTTTACTTTTTCTTGTTTACACCTAATATGCATATTCAGAAAAAAATCTCAAAATTCATTGAAACACTGAAACCACATTTTTTTCAATTTAGTAATTATTGCTCAAAATAAAGACGTATTTACCATTCAAAGGAATACACTTTAATCAACAGCGCGCATCTTGGATGTAAACCACAGCCCTCAAGTGCGACTTCAAAAGGACAACAAAAGGAAATCGAAACAGTTGAGAAAAGATGACTTTTTTCCTATTTCCGCTTAACTTTTATTATCTGAAAAAATCACCAAAATTTCAAAGTTCATGGCAAACCTACTACCTATATCTATAGCTTGTGACTGCCAACATTACCATTTGAATGATTCAACACTGAGCCATACACACCAAAACCCTTTGCATCATGAGGCATTAAGCTATACCCCATGAATGATGAACAATCTTGAAATTATTCCCTTAATTATCGTACATATATTACATAAAAATAAGAAGAAAACAACTAATTCAAAGAAATACTAGTTCCAGCAGATAATAAAATTATGAGTGAATGTACACATTAAATTAACTGATACACCATTCAGAAATCTCGTGCACCGTATCCTATGAGTGATTGACCATACATGCTTGAATGATCGTACACCTTTTATTGGGTATATTGGACGTTTCAATGTGTGTGTGTGTGCTAAACATCTAATAATCATGCATCTACGATTTTTTGAGCCAGTTATTGACTAATAAAGTTGAATTGACCATTTGAAGTAATTCCCCGTTTTAGTAATGTCATACATCTTTGACAGATAGTAGAGATGTCGAATGTACTAAGGGACTATCTTAGGTCTATTCTGGCCATTTTTTTTAGAATTTCTTCGTAGTTTTAACGGATAGAATCTTAAGAAAAGAGTTATTATTTCTTAACTGTTCCAATTTAAAGTTTGGCGAGTTATTTTATGATCAGCCAAAAGTTGCAAAAATTAATCTCTACAGTTCAAATTTGATACCATTTCGTCTTTATGTAAACAAGGTTTTGGTCATTTCAGAACTTTGTGGATTTTACCGTATGTTCAATTTATATTCAAAGTTGCTTTCTTGCTTGAACGACGGGCTTAGCAGAAGAAAGTTTGAAACCAGACACTGTTAGAATTAGTTTCGTCAAATTTAATTCACATTATAGGCTTTTCAGTTAGAACCAAAATTGTACAACGAAAACAAACGTTTTTTGACGCTTTCCAATCTCGGTAACAAGGTGCAACATTATCATGTTTTCAATATGTATCGCAATACGCAATACGTAATATTCACAAAATTAAAAAAGAAATCTGTGGAGCCGTTCAGAATCGACAATTCAAATATTGTGTGATTTTGAGAAATTCTTGATTTAACGGTCAAATTTGAACAACTTATCGGACAAAGACAGATAATCAAATTTTTCACAAACTGTTCACCACAACTGGTTTTAAATGCATAATCGAACCTTAAAAAGGTAACCTCAAACCGAGAACTAGTTTTATCACAAAAACGGAAAATGCTCACTTTTTTTAAATCAAAATATGCAGTAAATATGAAAAGAAAATTTGAAAATTTCTTTGAAAGTTCGAAATCCATACAGTTACCAATTAATAAAACCATGTCTGTCCAGGTTTAATGGAAATAATTTTTAGGTGAAAAGGCTACACAGTACAGGAGATTTTTGGAAAACACCAACAACAGAAAAATGGTGGAGAAAGAAACATCCATCTTTTCGCCAGATGAGCTAAAAAGTTTTACATAAAATCTGCAGGTAATCTAATTTATTGTTTCCTAACTTTACCTCAAGAGAGCGTTTCTTCCTCTTTCCGAAGCTAGGAACGGAAAACGAAGATAGTGAAGCTGCTATGCAAGAAGCTATCCCTCTTCTCTCAAAAAGCAAATCTCTCAAACATGTGGATGCAGATCCTATGGAACACCCTAAGTTATAATATGGATAATGACCAAACATTGGACAGCTGCAATATCTGACTGGATTATTCCAGCGACCGACAGTAATGGCGTAGTATAGATTAAATAAACTTTCTGCATAAGAAACCCTAAAACAAAAAGATAATTTCCTTTTGATATACGAGTTTAGATGCTGGTTTGGTATCCTCTACATTTATTTCATAAGAACTAAGGGCAGTCGGATTCTGATAAGTAGTAAAAACACTTTATCGAATTATCGACTTCAGTTCATATAAAAATAGCAAGTTGCTTAATTTTCATCTTTTCTAAACATGTTTGACAATGCAAAAACTGACAATATGATGAACACTTATTTTCAAAAAGCTTAGGGGCCTGGGTGGCCGAGTGGTTCAGGTTGTTGGTTTACCTGTATAATCACTCGGATCTTAGTTGAGAGTTCGCGCCCGCTTTGTAAACAACAAAAAAGGTGCACTCGACTTGCAACCGTACGTGATTAGGTTTGCCTACCCAAGGTCGGGGGTTCCCTCCGGGTACTCCGGCTTCCTCCGCCACTAAAACTGACCGGTACGATATAGATGAAATACTGCTAAAAGTGGCATTAAACCCTATTCAATCAATAAATCAAACAGCATAAGAACGATTTATGACATGATTTTGACTTAAAAATGTTTGTATTAAAATTTTTATCGTGTATTGGATACATTTGTACGATTAAGGACAGAGTTATAGGACATAAAAAATAAGCAAATCTCTAACATTAGAAACACCTACAAATTTTTCAAACACAACTCAATATTTTTACATACCTCCATGAAAGTGAAAAATCATTTGGATGAAATGTTCGATGAGAATAACAACTGGTATTAGCGATACTACTATGTGTACCGTCACGCAGAATGAAGTCATCGTCGCACCTTGATGATAATCGGCCACACAAACCTTGTGTGCTGTCAATGTCATCTATAGATGGATATATACGTACGTTGATGTGTCTTCCTCTATTTAATAGTACAATGACCTGTGTGCCGGTGGGCAAATATATCTAAAAAGGAGAAAAACAAAAAGTAAATGCTTCTTTTTTTATAGAAACAATATTTAGATCTTTTAACCATGATTGTATAAACACATCTTAACTTATATTTTATTGAAAGCTTGATTATGACTTTCAGCATAAAATTTCATGCTAACATTGTCTTCTCATTTAGGGATTTTTACATTCAATCAATATCTATATGGGCTACTAACAGTCTTATTTAAAAAAAACATCCATATTTTCTTTAAGACATTATAGAATTACAAATAATACTTAATTAGAAAAGGGAAAGCTGGGTAACACTTTCCTCGAGTGGCAAAAAAGATGTGCGGCAGGTTTTGGTTTAAATTGACCCAGTGGTGTCAGACCTCGAAGAATGTTTTAGGTGAATAGCTAATAGACGCACGGATGACGGACGCCAAGCCATGGCAAATGCTCAACGTGCCCAGCTGAGCTATATATAAAAGTTTCTGTCGCTAGATTGTAAGGAGAAGATATTTCCATGATTATAATTTAAATTAAATCCTCTGATGACAGCCATTTTAGATCAATGTTTGAGTCATGGGACAAAATTTAAAAGATGTGGCAGCTTTGGTCTGTTAGGTACTGAGGAGAGGATTTTACATATTTCTCCCCATATTATTCCATGTTAAACTATGTCCGCTGATGGCAACCATGGACAGAAGTCCGAGTTATTAGATATAAATCTGAAAGTTGCCCACCTGAGAAATTTGCTTTAAATTGTCCTGCTGGTTTCAACACAGAAATTGTTTACAACTTTTACTCACAAGATCGTATGGCGTGTATGTGCTCTGAAAGCCACCATTGCAGATGGCAGTCGAGGTCACTGGATAAAAAAGTGCGATAGGGAACCGTGACGAATTACCCATGCCATTTTGGGGGTTAAATATTACTAATAGGTAACGGACTGGCAGACTACCCCAAAGTGGTTGCATGAGCTCACGCTATCTAAAACGTATCATATATACAACTAGTATACTAAAGAAAAATGTACACTTTTGAACCAACATGTCACCTGTTCTCAATGACGTATATCCAGAATCGCCATATGTTATTGAACAGATAGCTTCAGACACAGGTTGAAAAACTAAAAACACGGAATTTCACTAACTCTCTGTCACTTTTCCGCTTGGCATAATAATAAGAGAAAGGTAAAAAGTAATGCTCTTGACTTTTTGGTCGCGCACATGTCGCCAACTTATACCAGAAGAGATGGATAATCTAGAAAGAGTATTATTATTAAACGTACTTTTACTACCCGTCTGTTCCGTCCCCGTCTTCCACGTCTTCCACGTCTAATATCTAAAATATTGTCTTTGCAAGACAAAAACTGAATGATTCGGTTTCCATTACACCGATCTATAGCATAGACGTCTCCACCAGCTCTTACTGCTACTCCACAGTTGCAGTATATAGACCTACGAGAACCGCACCTATGAAATTGTACTTGAACCTATATTTTAAAAGAAATCAACTTTGTTAGGTTCAAGACTATACTGGAATTTAACAACGACTATTATATGTACTATGATGATGAGTTCCGGTCATGATTTTAATGAATGATGTCTGTTAAATGATTTTAATGAATGATGTTCATTTATAATAACAGTCAGAACTTTAAGAAGAGAGACTTCAACAAATGACGGTAGCAGATAAATAAATATTAGGCATCATTTCCTAAAACTGTTATTTACTTAAAGCATGGAAGATTTCTGAGGCAAAAAGATTAACGATTAATAAAAATCTACTGGCAGCAGAGGAAGTTTGAATTGGTGCACACCGTATAGGCTATTTATGTTAGTCGGCTCGAGAATATACTTTTATATCATGCTGTTTAATCCGCAAG
>JAOXYH010121766.1:0-17006 GCA_028566455.1 Botula fusca
CATTGATTTTATTCATTACTGAAACAAGGTAGGTAAGAAATGTACCATTGTAGTGTATGTAAATTGTTGGTAGTGTAGAGGACGGAACGTCCTCATTACGATATAGAAAGGTGAAAATTAAACAATTGACCAAGTCTCATGTAATTGTCAGCCCCCTCGGGGGCTGACAGTTAATGGTAAACCGTGCTTCCGAGTCAGTACTGGATCATGTAAACACTTGCTTCGTGCATACAAACAGCTTTAAGTGTTTGCTAAGCGTTTAAATGATCAAGAATATTTGCTCTATGATACGTACAACTTCCGGTTTAATTGTTGCGTAGTGTTAATTTTATGTTTGTAATATAGCACAAAATAGTAATATCAATATACCAAAAAATAATGTTCTCTTGATGATTTTGACCTTTTCTGTTAAACTAATTTTACTTAAATTACATGTTTATTCTTCAGAAAATTGCTTTCAAAGTTTTACGAGACTTTATATTTTTTTTTTAAACTTGGACGATTTATTGTATTGAAATCTACACTATAATGAAAGCTACCGGATATAATGTCGATTTGCATCATGGGATCGCGACCTGTCGGTATTTCCCGGGAAATGGCAGTTGAAAAAAATAACGATCTCTTCGTGATTGCTACTTTTTCTTTTAAATTAATTGTATTTGAAATTACACGTTTATTCTGAGATAATCGCTTAAAAAGTATACGCGGTTTAATACTTTTACTTGAAAATTAAATTACCTTGAGATCTGCCCTGTAATTAAAACTACCGGATATGCTGCCGATTTGCATTTTGGGATCGCGCACCTCTGGTATATTTCGCGGGAAAATGGCAGAAGAAGAAAACAAAGACAGTGATTGTAAGTAAAATGGATTTTGTGAGAGGAAAAATTCACCAAGGTTTCCCCTTTTTCACAGACAACTATTCTGGTAGACAATGCACAATAATCGCTGTGGTTGCATTATGTTTTTTGTGCTTAAAAGGGGGTATTTGGACATCCGATGATGTTGATCGTATTGTTACTGAAGGCCATATAAGATACATTGACACTGTTCATTCCAGAGGTATATTGCCTAGGTGTCTGCAGCATAACGAAATTCCTCATTATATGCGTAATGTAATGAACAGGGGTACTGACTTATCAATTACTGCAGGTGAAAACTTTTATGGTACTGTTGGAAATTCTGATGACCAAGATGTTGGGACCATTTCTTTAGAAACTGGTCTAGCTCTCGCATTCTTCAATTCGCCTTACATATTAGCGACGTTTTCAGATTACACAGTGTCCATGTTTTACGACCAGAATTTAAGATTATACTTTCTGTTTGATTCACATGCATGTGGACCTTTCGGACAGAGGGGGGATGCCAATGGAAGATCAATGTTAATGCAGTTTAGTAATATGCAAGTACTACAGCAATATGTTGTAAATACTTATACGGGATATTTATTTGAAATAACTGCATTACATATTAATCCTATCAACCAAAATTATACAGTAAGAAGTCGCCCTCAAGTAGACTCTGTGGTATATTTTGATGCAGAACCGGTACCCAGTACGATTCAAAATGAATGTTCATTCTTGAGTAAGGATTATTCACATTCACAACAAAACTTGACGTCTGCTTCACAAAACAATACATGCATGCAATCTACAGATCATTCATATTCCAAGCAACACTTGAAGTATACGTCACAAAACAATCATTCACATTTGGAGCAAGACTTGACATTTGCATCACAAAATAATACATATATGCAGTTTGGAAATCATTCATATTTCAAGCAAGACTTCAAGTATGCTTCACAAAGTAATACATGTATGCATTTGCGTGAAAAGAGTAAGAAAGCTAAGAAAGACTCGGTTATTGGTTTAGATCATTCATATTCACAGCAAAACTTTAAGTCTGCTTTACAAAACACTACAGTTAGGACATTGCGTAAAAAATGTACAAAATCAAAGAAATCCAAATCAGCTATTGAATTAGATCATTCATATTTTGAAGTTAATGAACCTTTCATAGTTAATTGTTCTCGCAACCAATTATACATTCTTATGCCAGAGGAACCTTTAAATGAATTAGCTGAAAATTTAATGCCAAATTTTTTCAAATAAGTTAAAAACGGTTCATTAAGTCTACAGGGTAAAAATTTTAATGCAGAAAACAGATCTAAACCTTTTTTAGATGCTATCAACATGAAGCCAGAATACCACTGTATAATTTGTAAAAGATTTCTGTTTAAAAATCAAATCTGCAAGTCGTCTTCATCTTATGATCAGTATAGTGTTCAGTTAGGTGATACATTATGTCAGTGGTGCTCTAAAACTTTAAAAAAGGGCAATATGTGTTTGCTCGATTTTGAACACAACAACCTGAATGCAGGAAATTTGCCACAAGAATTAACATGTCTAACTGTTACTGAAAAGCGTTGCATTTCAAAATTAAATACCTTTTTTTCTTTACTTGTGTTGCCAGCATATCCAGTTGGTCAGTTTGGAATGAAAGGATTAGTTATACATTTGCCTATGTCTGTACCTACTGTAGCACAACATTTACCTCAGTATTTAAACAATTCAAATATGGCTTGCATATATCCATCATCAGTTAGTAAAGTACCATCTGCTGTTAATGGATTTAGAATTATTAAAGCCTTAAGATGGCTTCAAATAAACAACCCTTTATATGATGACGTTATACTACCAGATGTTTTAAGTGAACATTTTATGTCAGAAAGTGATATTAATTTAAATCATACCTTCCTTGAAGAAATAGGTACTGTCCCAACAGATTACTTTATCCCAGATATAGGTGTAAGTGATCTTCTTTTTGCAAACAAATATACACTGCCAATAGCAGATACATGTACAAGTAATTTGATAAATCTCACCAAACAGGCTAATGGTGAAGAAATGGCTTTTCCAACTCTTTTCCCATATGGAAAAGCTGGTTTTTCATCAGTAAGACCCAAAAAATTAACATTATTACAATACTATAAAGCCAGATTGTACAATATCGATGAACGATGGAGATGTGACATTCCCTATTTGTTAAGTTCAGTCAACACTTTTGAAAAAGAAAAATTATTTCATTTGGTGTCTGTATTTATGAAAGTAAGAAAATCAGGCGATTCGAACAATCTTTTAAGAGCAAGTAACATAAGCAGTGTTTCATTCATGAATAATCCAGAACTATCAAAGAATTCATATATGTTTATGAAATCATTGCGAGGAACGGCAGCATACTGGAAGGATA
Organism: Botula fusca; assembly: GCA_028566455.1. Classification (NCBI taxonomy): domain Eukaryota; kingdom Metazoa; phylum Mollusca; class Bivalvia; order Mytilida; family Modiolidae; genus Botula; species Botula fusca. The sequence continues at coordinate 3,253 of JAOXYH010121766.1, forward strand.
TATTGTTTAATCTCTTAGCTATGGTAAAAAACCTTGGTTCACCTACTTTGTTTATGACATTATCAGCTAACGATTATCATTGGCCAGAGTTAGCTAACATGTTAGGAGTTCCCATACAAGATCTACCAATGCTGTTAGACGTAATCCACTGATGACAGCTATACATTTTGAAAGAAGATGGAGGGCACTTTTTAAATATGTAATAAATGGACCTAATAAACCACTTGGAATTGTCAAAGACTACTTTGCACGAGTAGAATTTCAGTCGAGAGGCAGCCCACACCTTCATATATTTTTCTGGATAGAAAATGCACCTTCCCTCCACTCAAGTAATAGGGAACAAATTATTCAGTACATTGACTCCGTCATTAGCACATGTATACCTGAGGAAAGCAACAGTAAACTTCATAGTTTAGTTAAAAAATTACAAATCCATACACACAGAAAGACCTGTCGACGAGGAAATAAATGTAGGTTTTCTTTTCCATTTAGTCCTTGCAATAAAACACAAATCTTGTCGTCAATAGATTTCAACCAGTCGAAAAAATTTTATGTGACAAAGCGCACAAAAGCAGATATTATGGTTAATGCATATAACCCAACAATTCTTCTTAACTGGGAAGCAAATATGGACATACAAATGGTAAATGGTCCAATAAGTGTTGCTTACTATGTATGTAGCTATGTGTGTAAATCAGAACCAAACACTCTAAAAAATGCATTGTCTGAAACAATAAGAAATATTGAACAATCAGCAGAACAAGTAAGTCTGAGAAGTAGGATGTGTAAAATAGGCTTTTGTATCTTAAAACACAGAACTCTTAGCAGCCAAGAAGCAGCTTACCGCATAGGACATTTGCAGCTTACCTGGTGCTCAAGACATGTTGTACGAATAGCTGCTTATACACCTGACAAAAGATACAAACGTCTAAAATCACAAGAATATATAGATGCTCTTAATCCTAATTCTACCGATATATTTCATAACAATATTATTGATTATTACTATGCAAGACCATCTCATCTTATAGACATGTCCTTATTTTCATATAGTAGGAATTATGAAGTTGTCCATAGCCAATTTAAGAGTTTACCTTGTTTCAAATTAAATATGCTGGGTGAAAATTTTATAAAAAAAGAAAAATGCCTGCAGTTATAAGAGTTAGTTCTCCGCCTAAAGGAACAGATGATTTTTATTACAGTTTTTTGCTTTTATTTTTGCCTCACAAATCGCCAGGTGATTTGGTTGAAAATGGGAAATCATTTAAAGAACTGTTTCTTTTAAAATATCAGCATTTTGACAAAGAAGCTATTAACATAGGTTACAGACTTCCAGATTTAGACAATCTAGTACATTCTATTCAGCTTGCAAATTGCAATTATAGCTTGTTTGCTCCAAGTACTCATGAAAATGATACTGAACCATGTATTGAAGAAAGTTTTGGTCAGGTGTTTCAAGAGAATTTATTAACTGATGATGCTACATTTTGTAATGATCATGCTAATAAATACCATACAGAATCACTAACTGAAGAGACATTTCAGAAAGAATTTGAACAGAATTTAATATACGATCAAGCAAAAACTGATAGTGGTAATATAGAAGATTGCAGTAATCCTATCTCAGACAATCTAGATTTTTCTTTACATGAAGAACAGGAGTGGCATAGACTATCAGCCTCTATATTAGGTAATTATACTGAAAAGATGAGGCTTTTAACATCTGATCAGAGAAGAGTGTTAAATTTTGTTGCACATTGTTTTCAGCAAAATAAAACTTTCCATATATTTTGCACGGGAGGGGCGGGTGTTGGAAAATCATTCTTAATTGAAGTTTTAATAGATTTTCTCAAACTGCATACTGCTTTGTTCAGCGGTAACAATCCAGTTTTAGTTATGGCACCGACTGGTGTAGCCGCACATAATATAAAAGGAGAAACCATTCACAGTGCTTTGAGAGTTCCTGTACAGCATGCTTTCGGTTATGATGAAAATGAGTTAACAGCTGCATCTTTAAACCAGTTGCGCAGTAAATTAAAACAAGTACACACCATGATAATTGATGAAGTAAGCATGGTTAGTGCCAAAATGTTACAATTCATACATACTAGACTTGAACAGATTAAAGCAAATAACTTGCCATTTGGTGGATTAAATGTAATTTTAGTCGGAGACTTCTTTCAGTTACGACCTGTCAGAGGTCAGTTTGCATTTAAACATGAAATACTATGGCCATTATTCAAGCCTTTCATTTTACAACAAAACATGCGCCAAGCTTCAGACCAAAGATATGCACAACTATTGAACAGGATACGAGTTGGTAACATTACGAATGCAGATATGGCTTTGTTACAAACAAGATTATTAAAATCAAATATATCTGAATGTTTACACATTTTTCCAACTAGAGAGCAAGTAACATGCCACAATGACAAAGTTCAAACTCAAATTAATGACAAAAAATTAACAATTCAAGCATTTCATTATTTTTCTGATAAAGACATCGAACCCAATGGATTAGTCAATGATACAGATTTGATACCAGAAGATGATCGAGATGCTGGAGGTTTACCTTCAGTATTAACCATATCAGTTAGAAGCAGGGTAATGTTGCTACGAAACATAGCATTAAAATATGGTTTAGTTAATGGTGCTAGAGGAGTAGTTACTAATATTGGGATTAATTCAGTTACAAATGATGTTGATTATATTCATGTTAGATTTGATAACCTTCGTTCTGTACCACCTGGATTACTTTCAAGTGATGGATCTGTAGTAATATCAAGATACAAACAAGAATTTCTTTACAAAGGAAGAATGATTATCCGTGAGACTTTCCCATTAGTTAAGTGCTGGGCAGCAACTGTGCATAAAGTTCAAGGTTTATCTTTGCCTTCAGTTGTAGTTTGTTTAGACAGTAACATATTTCAACATGGCCAAGCTTATGTAGCTCTTAGTAGAGTCCATAATTTAGAAAGCTTATATTTGTGTAGTCTGTGCTTACATAAAATCACTGCTGATCCAAATGTTGTAGAAGAATATATAAAACTGCATAACAATTACTTTGAGAAAAAAGGCCGCCATTAAAAATTTTTGTTCTCCCACCTGACCATTCTGTTTACATGAAATTTTAATAATTTTATAATACTGGTATATTTTTGGCTCATTTTTGTGACCGAAAGGTTGAGGTTAGAATTTTCAAAGAGCATTAGTTGGGCAACTAATTTTTGTTTAGACGTTATAATTTAGGCCAAAATAAAATTTATCTCTGTTTCCTGTTACATGCTGAAAAAATTAACGGTTGGTAGATCGGCAATTTATTTTTATTTTTTCTTAATCCCAGAAAAAATCTAGTTTTCTAGGACTCTGGTTCCGGTTTTACACAATTTTTTCGGAAATGCCGCCATTTATAATTCTGAATGAACAAAAGGGACACGTTTTTACTCGATTTTTGTCAATTCTATTCTAAAATTTGAAGAAATTAGCAATTAAGAAAATGAACGTTAAGTAGAATGTTTATGTTGATTTTTTAAACAAGAATCTCACACTCTAATTTGTATTTTACTGAATCTAAATTAGAATTTTACCACTCCAATTAAAATTTAATTTGATAATTTGATGAATATGCATACATATATATTATATATTCAAATAAGTATTTTATAATTCTTGCTTAGTTTTAAAGCAGAAAATTTAAAATGCCTTATTGCTTATGGAATAAAAGAAGCAACTTTATATATCGCTTTATATTAAGCACAGCTTTACAAGCTAAATTAAAACATTTCCGAATTCATGCTTGGATTTACATGCTTTTGTAAATAATACTTGAAAAAAACTACTATTCATAAATTAAAGTGTTTAAGATTTTAAAATCTACGCAATTCCTTCAACAAAGTTTAGCTTATAGATATCCACTTACTTTACAAATGGCAAACTGTAAAAGTACATTAACTTACTGAAATTTAAACTGTCTTGGTTGCTTCTGTCACTAAAGATGCTGTAAGTATTATCCCTATAGTAATTCTAAAAGATTTACATATAAATGTATAAACTTGATTTACAGAAAGTATAACGATTCAAATTGAAAATTAACCAACAGTCAATTATAACAAGAATTAAATTAGCAGTAAGGATTAAGCTAGAATAAAATTCAACTGTGTTTAAAGGTGTCTGCTAAAAAAATAAGTTTAAATACATGCAGTGATCTTCCTTCAATAAAATATTACACTGGCAAGAAGGGCAGGGTAGAGCTTCAAATTACTGGTCCTTCATGAATCCAGCCGGCCGTTTAGTTATAGTCAGAAAATTTGTAGACGCAAAGGGCTGGCTTCTACTGAGTGTACTGGCCCAACAATAGATTTGTCGGCCACAGGCCGACAGGCAGGCGGTTATTTCAAACACTATACATTACGTAAAATTAATTTCAGCGTACATTTTTTGTATTTTTCATATTTTTCCTATACCTGGAAAATTGTGTTTTGTCCAACATAGGTTTCACACGAAATTTGTATGAATTTTACTGTATTTAAACTTTCTGCTTACAGGTACTCCAATCAGTACATTATGTTACATAAAGCAAATGCCAGGAGAAGTCGGCATAAATGAATTTATAACCGTAAAATGTCTGGAGAGGTCATCACCAATATCGTACAAGTCTGAGGCAAGAGGCAACGCCTTAATGATGACTGTCATTATAGCGGACAGTACAGATTGTGCCAAGATTATTATTTATGACACTGCAAAATTTGCCTTATTCAAACCACATGAGTGCTATGTCATATCCGATTTCATAAAGAAAACTGATGGGTAAGACTTTTAAGTAATAATATTTAAAGATGAAACAAATCGACCACCTTACAGTATAATCATTTCACCCTTAAAAACAAAGTCATACTGGCTGGCTCATAGCATCAATGAGCTTTGATTCACTTTTATAACTATACATAGAAAATGAACTTATTACATTTTGCCATGTTTACATACCTGTTAGGTCATCACACAGTGGAACTGAATTTTTTCTAATTAAAACCAAATATCATATTTGAATGAAATGGTAAATGAAAAATAATAATCTCAATACTTTTTTTTTCCAGTACAATCCTTATCACTTCCAGATCTGATGTCTTTTGCACTAGTCCTACTGCAGTCACAGAAGTTAAAGACTTCCAGGACAAAATAGCTAAATTGCAAGGGACTAAAACCTTGGACATTTTAAGTGCTTCAACATCACCAGTAAAAACTTCAGTTAGTGTAGAAGGAAAGATAGTAGTGGTGAGTTAAACATAACTTTGAAATAATTACAAATTTTATTCCACCGTCTATCATCTGTACACAGGTCAGGATATAGGTACTTCTGTTACCCAACAGAAAGTTCATTGCAACTGTAGAATTGTTAGAGCAAGGAACCAGTTTACTGTACGGATTGTGCTACCAGGAAGTAGTACTAAGTCTATTGTTAAACAGCTATATTCGATGTACAGATGATAGTGTATTCCAAGCCTACCAAACTTATTGATTGTTATTTAATGTAATCATGTATTCCTTCAAGTCAAAGAAAATAATATGTTTTGATTCGGTTACACTCAGTGAAAATCAGGGTTTGTAGATTGGAAATGTTAAACACAAGATTTAATTATTTCTGACAAAATTTCTGACAATTTCTCTTACCAACTGAAGTTAGTATAAACAAAAATTGAATATCCATTTCCGCAAGTTATGTTTTAAAAACAAACAGTACATATTGCCATATGTATTGTAGAAACAAGTAACATTATAGATTACTTAGGACAGAAACATTGAATTAAATCAATATGAGGATGATACCTACAGATGTGCATCAATATGTTTGTAATATATTACCAACTGTATACTTACCATTAGTGTAACAATGACAACAAACCGTGCTCTCTTCGTTTGTTGTTTTAACATTATTTGTTACACTTTTAAACCAGTCTTTCCATATTGCCAAACAAAACTTTGTCAATTACAACCTAACTTTTAAATACCAGGAAAGTATTAAATTTTTTCAGCCATCAGGCCTTATTTAAAAAAATGTTTGTTTGTTATAGCCCGACCGACTCAATAAAACCCTCCGACTCAAAAGTTTTTATTGTATGCTTTTGGAAAATTTTTTTTTTCCTTGTCAACTTTGTTTGCATAATTTCTGTCTTTTGTATTCGTTTCCTGTCTGTCGTTGTTCATGAATCGTGGTCAATTGGAAGCTTGATGTATCACCTTTCAGTCAAAACGTTTCAACGATCGTATAAACTGGTTGCCGGTTTTCGACCTTTGAGCAAGTATCACTTTATATTAAACATCATGGCAGACCCTGATTCAAACAACAATCCTTTGAAGCGTAAATTACTTGAGTTGAAACCAGAATTGTATGTAACGCTCTGTTCATCTGTTGCTATCAAAACGGGTAATGCAACTACTGTCTCAATACGAAACAGACTGTATCAACACAGTCGTTCGGACACATGAGAGGACATCCTCGAAAACATCGTCGAAGGTGAAGAGTATACACGCAAGCCAAACGATGAAATCTGCCTACTTAATAGCATAATATCTAGTCTGCCAGAGTCGAGTCAATGTAATTTGTTTATTAAGAAGTTACCAAATGTTAGAACAATAAAGGTATTTAAACCTTCAGTGGTATTATTCCCTGCAGAGGATGCACCAAATCATGTTCAAATGATCTTATAATATGAAAACATCCATGAAAACTTATTCAGACAAACAAACACAATCACAAGTTTTTTCTTTTATTGGACACAAATATATTTGAAGAACAACAAAAAAACCATCACCTACCGACCGACCCAAACTTTTGTAGGGTCATCGGGTTATGGCAATCAGAAATATTTTTAAGTCTGACCTCATTAAAATCATTATTTTTCATATACATGTTGACGAAAATTAATATGCATTTTTTTTCAGAGCAATAAGGCAACAACCAAAAGATCTTCATTTAAAAATGAAGATATTCCTTTTAAAAGATTAAAGGTGAAGGATAAAACAAGTACAATTGGTGTAGCTTTCTGGAGAGACATGGCACAGACAAATGTTCCAGTAGGCTCCTATGTCCGACTTTTGAATTTTAATACAACAACAACATATGACAAGAAAACTCATGGGCAAAAACCTGTTTTAGCAAACAAAACAGGTTCTTCTGTAGAAGTAAGTTTCTTTTGTGTATTTTCTTTTTCCATGTCAATTAAGTTCAAATGAAGTTTCATGACTTTTTGGATTAACAATTGTATGTGATTTTCACAAAAACCCAATTTTCTGTAATTCAACTAACAGTTAGGTCAAGCAACTGGGTATAACAATAGGTGACTGACATATTTCACAAATCATATACTTTTAAAATTTTCACAAAATACATTTTTAAGTTCTAAGTTTAAGTAACAAACAATCATGTAACTGATGTGAGCATTCAATTACAGCCAAAATAGCACTTTACATTTATTTTGTGATATGTAACACTGTATTTCAGATTATTGATGCAAGGATACTTTTATAAACTAGTTATCAGACTATTACTATACACTATATATAGATATAAGGAGATATGGAGTAAACGTCAATCAGACAGCAACCCAAAACAACAATAACCTAACAAATAACATCTAAAGGCCGCCATACAGTCTTCAATAATGAGCAAGTACCACACTATAAGGCAAGCTCTAAATGTCACTAAAGTTTAAAGTTGTGAAACAGTCTACCAAGACAACAAAATATCTGTATAAAGCATAGTATTCCAAAAAGACAATTAACAAATATAAAACAACCACTGACAAAGGCTTCTGACTTGGAACAGGCACAGGAAATGTTACGGGGTTAAATATGTTTTCTGAGTACTCAACCCTTCCCACTATTACCTATGTGAGTCGCATACTTCCACACCTGTATGGTGGCACCGTAAATATGTTGAGAATGATGCTTAAAACATTCTCATTTCAAATTTTTGTGCTATCATTACCATGAAAATAATTGCACATGATTCTGATTACAGTTTCTTCCAACTCCAGATTAAGATGACATTTCCTCAGGAAGTGATTCAGAAGATGACAATGACAAATATGCAAATCTTGGACAACTAATGGGTATAGACCACTCAGTCACATACAGGTATCTTTTCAAGAATTGCTCATTATCATACAACACTACTGTTTCTTTCAATGAAGCAAAAATGGAAAATATTCATCTGAGCAATATTAAGTTAATACAACCCTTTTTTCATGCTTTAAGTTTACATCAAAAATAGTATATTATAGCTTTTAAACTTGTATGCAGAATTAGGACAATACTTATTTTTCACCCACTGTTTTTTGACAGCATTTATCTTAGAGTAGGTCTGATTTTTTTTAATGTTATAGCAGATTTCTGCTTTTCAAATAATATTTTATTGTTATTGTTTCTTCCAGTACAGCTGTTTCCTCTCCCTTTGTCTCTTAGCAATTTATGTCTGGTATAGAGATACTATTCATGTGACCAAATTTTTTATTCAGTCAATGATCAAAAGACAAACTTTTAAATCAAAGTTACTTATATTTGTCATAAACCTATCAACAATAGAAATTATTTATATGAAATTTGATTTTGACAAATTATACTTAAGTACCATTCCATGTAAGAATCAGGCAGATACTACTAAATCAGTGGCACATTGATAAAATTTACACAATAATATTTTTGCGTTTTCAAAATTTGCCTAACTAGTAAACTTCAAATTTCATAAGCATTTTGATTTATGGTGTTGGGTTTTCCACTTTTAAGCCATTTTCTTTCATGTGCATTGTAACCAAATTTTGCACCTTGCACATAGTTATCTCCCCTTTCTGGCAAATTTTCAGTGCTTTCTTTGTAATTTTTATCTTGGAAGTACTACTTTTCTATACAGAACAAATATGATATTTGAAAATCAATTGGTATTTTTGATTCAGAATTGTATATAAAAGTATAAATTCATTTTCTACAATGTGCCGCTGCCTGCCTGATTCTTATGTGGAATAGTACAAAACTTAACTAACTTCAATATGACATACATTTTTTTTTATTTTAGGTGTTGCCTGAATGAAAAATGCTACTTTAAAAAAGTGGACACCAACTTCCTGTGTCCAAAGTGCAAAGTACAATACACCAACACATCTGCAGGAAAAGGAATGGTTGTCAACTTATTGATAAAATCAGCAGAAAAAATGTGTAAATACACAGTATTCACACCTCAGATAAGAGATTTTTTGCCAACAGTTCCAATTAACTACAATATTACTGAAGTAGATAGTATCACACATGACCTCAAATTAAAACTTCCACTGAAAATTTCTTTTCACAGTGATGGTGACATAATAAGAAGTATGAAAGCTGTCTAAACAATTTTTCAAAAACTGAATCTTCAGTCTTTTTATGCTGTTAGTCCGATTCACTATATGTAAAGCATTCTCCAGCACAGAATGTGCATTTTGAAATAGATAGCTTATAAACAACGATTGTAACTGGTTACATTCTGACAGTCAAAAAGTCAGATAATTCTTTAATTTATTAGACTTTTTTCCCAAATTAATTGTATTACACTTACTGTGAAAGTACGTTTTTTTGCTACCTCACTTACTGAATGTTTTTTAACTGTTTTTTTTAAACCATAAGAGAAAAAAACTGCAAAGATATGTACAAAAATTGAAAATTACTGTGAAATCCACTTAGGACATAAAGCACACAGAGTTTGTGCAAGGTACAATTGCCTATTTTTATGTTTATTTTATAATACAGTTATATATGTATTGTGCCAGTTTTTCTACAGTATGTATGCCAAATGGAACAAAATAACTCTTCCTAGTCAATACTTTATATTTGATATATATAGATTTTTTTCCTAACCTGAATATTTATGAAAAAACAAATTTTAATGCCTCTGTTATTGAATTTTTATGAAGTGTTTTCTGGAACACAAGAGTAAAACCCATAGAAATAGGTATAAAAATTGAAGATTACTGTCAAATCCATTAAGCACATAAAGCACACAGAGTTTGTGCAAGGCACAAGTGCCTGTATATTTTATAGTACAACCAGATAGGTTGTGCCAGTTTTTATATATATATGTATATGCCAAATTGAACAAATGTCACTCTTTGTAGTAGACTGGAAAATTGATGTTCATTATTAACCTGATTATAATGCAAGTAAATATTACAATAGCCTCAGTTTTATAGTGTAGCAGAAAATATTGTCTTATTAATAAAACCTTTTTGTTTGTCAAATGAAACCATTATTAAGTCCTATACATTTGTTTCTCATAACTTTGAAGATATCATGGATCTTAATTTGAATATTAAAAACAACTTTTAGCTTTTTCATTTCATAGCAAAACCAAAATAATTCAAACAGTGTATTTAACAAACATACTATTTTCTCCAGTTACTAGTTCTTCATTTATACATAACAATTTTGTAGACATTTATTACAAGTATTAACCTAAAAATTTCATTCAAATATTTATCTGCAAGCCATAATTCTTCATCATTATTCCGTCCAATATTTATTCATATATCACTCTAGTCAATCATAAAGTAGTGTGCAATATTTTCAAATTTAATGAAACACAATTATCTGTATACCTTAGTTAATCATTTTAAGCAAGAAAACAATAAAGACTATCTTTCAAGTTGAAAATTTTTTATATTCTGTAACAAAATAAATGTCAAGAGAGATATAAATTTTTAAACATTTAAACTTTAATGCATATTCTATTTAAAAAACAGCACATACAGTTTTATGTATGACAAATGCATATATACTTTATAGTATAGTACAAAAATGCATTAACAAGTTTTGTATGCATGTCAAATGCAACATTAAATCACTGTTTTAGTCTTACTTAAATATTGATGTTTATAATAAATCTAATTACAATAATTTTATTAAAACCATAACAGGGAATTACTATGTCTTATACATTTGTTCTTAGCAACCTATTCTTCATTTTTCACAAGTAATATAAATTTTTGATTTTTCAGTAAACATATGTCAGTTCGAATTTCATATTTACGATTTTCCGTCCACATCACAAATTTTTGTGTATATAGTGTAGTAGCCAATGTAGTATATATTTGTTAATGCATAGTAGGTAGAAAAATATACTCAATTTCGTAGTATAGCAAAATATATATTTGATGTTTATGCTTAGTTGTATTAAAAAAGTTTTCGTTATTATATCAAAAAATTCCTTGGTATATTTATTTCTTACTATATTGTAACATTTAATACAAGTAATAGCAATTTTGAAACAACAATTCATTTGTAAATTTTATACAAGTAACATCTATTAATCTGAATACTCATTTCAAACAAATGACTAAAAATCTCATTTTTATCCAAACCAAAGCCATAAATTTTCATGCATGGATAAGTGCTGTCACAAATTTTCTAGACCAATTTATTAAATAAAGATGAATATTTTATGCTTTATTTTTGTTACTTCTTCAATGTCATTAATGCCAAAAATATGTCAACAAAGAACCTGTTGTACTAGTTGCAACATCCATAACATTATGGGCATGATGTTGCACATCATTATTCACTTAGCAACACTTATAAATGATTGATTGATTGATTGTTGGATATTTAACAGCCAGCAGCAAATATTTCATGCATATTCAGGACGAGAACATGTTAACAATGAATCAAGTTTGTAGGTATGGAATATTTTTGAGGACCAAAATTTGGTCACCTTAACCTAAATTTTTCACATTAATGACTGGTTAAATTTTATGTGATATTTGAAATTACCTTCAACTGACCATAGTTTTTGTGAGTATCTTAGCCTGTACTTCACCAAGAAAACTAATTATATCCCCCATAAACAAAGTGTGCAACAATATATACGAATTGCCTTTGTCTCTCCATCCTTCCTTCTGTCCATCAGTCCTGTAAGCACAACTTTTAAAATCAGTCGATGGATTTCTATGAAACTTCGCACATTAGTTGCATACTATATGACAATAGGCATCAAGAAAAGTTTTCTGGTTCAACATGTTCAAAGAGAAATACTTTGACTTTACTGTTTATTTGACACATCATATAGTATTGACCTCCTAAGCCAACTTTCAAACCAATAAATGGATTTCAATGACACTTCACAAAATAGTAGCATACCATACAGAAATGTGCACCAAGAAAAATTTTCAGCACCAACATGTTCACGAGAACACCATTGATTAAACTTCACAAAATGGTAGCAAACCATATGTAAAAGTACATGAAGAAAATTTTCTAGTGCAACATATCAAGGATAAATCAACTTATGTGTTTATTAATGGCATCATCTGGTAATGACCTCGTAAGTGCAACTTATTTTAAAACAATGGATTTCAAAAAACAACACAATGATAGAATACCATAAAAACACCTCCTGTGAAACTGTTGAGTGTAAAATGAACTAAACTTGGCTATCTACATACTTCCAGTTTAGTACTTTAAAAATAACTCATAGTACCCCCACAAACAAAGTTTGGGTCCGTCCATTCAAAAGTCTAGTAAACGCAATTAAACCTATGAACTTTGACACATTAGTAGCACACGTCACCATATGAATATGTACATCAAGAAGAATTTTTCCATACCAACATGTTGAACTTTAGTGTTAATTTGAGGCATTATATGCTATAGACCTAATCAGCAAAACTGTCAAACCAATAAATGGATTTTGAGGAAACTTCACACAATGACTGTTGGACATCATAATAACAAGAATTTAACAAAGGAAGTATTCTGCTTGAATAACAATTTGTCATAACATAAAAATTCACTATACACTACATCACAACGTCAAGTACCTGAAATAATGTATATTCGACCTCACTATGATATTACCATTCATATCAAATCACCACGCATTATTTACCTCAAAACTATTTTCTGAAAATACGCTAAAGGGCTGACCTCAGCTTTTTGATAAAGCTAATCTTGTATAGGATTTATGTCGTATCCTCATCGGTGAATATCCATTCAATTTAGATGTATCACAATTGAATGGCAAAAATATTTCATTAGAAAGTTCAAGATTACTAGCAATACATGGAGTACTCGCTATCATAAACAATCAGAGTAAATTCTACATTTTCAGGAAATTGGGGTTCGCCAGGGAAGCATTTTGTCTGTTTCCTTATTTAGTAATAAAAAGCCTTGTTCAAGTCTTAAAAGACAATGCAGAAGGTTCTCTATTAAGTTGCAACTCTGAAGTAAGTGGACAAGTGGTGGTATGAAAACGGATTCAAATTCTCAAAAAAAAAAGACAGTTTGGTTACTCTGGAAAAGGGTAAGATGGGTATAGTAAGGGGCTGAAAATTTAGCCTTCTATATGGCCCAAAGGCATTTCGAGATGTGCGACTTCAAGATCAAAGATCACACTGGGAAAAGGTGTACTATTTCAAGTCAAGGTTTCTGGTTTTGCGAAAATGTAAAAACTGGTTGTAAGGTTTGAGATGTTTTTGAAATTCGGTTAATTCAGTTGTCTTCAAATAAATAAGTCAACCAGTTTACCATTTATCATGATACCATCAATAAAGCACATGCAAGCAAACAGTGTAACAATACCTTACGATGTAAAGTGAGATAATAATAACAATAGTCTATTTTACAGTTACCCATTATACAACGCGCGCTGACGGAGTTCCAGTAAAATGTAAACGTCCGGTAAAATGTAAACAGAAACAAAGCTGTAGAAATGGTGTATTTTTATGGTTAAATAATGG
>JAOXYH010121767.1:0-10333 GCA_028566455.1 Botula fusca
TTTTTAAACCCTACCCTTTGGTTCGAAGCTGTTTAATGATAATAATTTCCGTACCATCCTTCTTTAACCAACTTACACACCGTCAAAATTCTTTGAAACAAAGTAAATTGTATATTTTTTCTTCCTATTTACCCTCTAGTGGACGGTTCTAAATTATCTTTTGTCAGTTAATGAGATATCTTATTCACTTAAGCCCTCGGGGTAAAAATTAAATCCCTATGCCAGGTTTTTAATCTTTAAAATACTAGGTAGCTTTAATTTAACAAAGGACAGGTTTTAATTAAACAAACGAATTGTCTGCTATATGGACTCATCCATTAATTAATTACCTTGCATAAGAAAAGAATTTACATTCATAGGTATGTAAAACGTTTAAATTCCAGTTTAAACTTTGACATTCTCAAATCTTGTGTACTTGCAGCGGGGGTATTGAAATAGGCAATCAGTACATACAATAGTTTTTCGTTTGATTCTTTTGAATAATAAGAAGTATACAAACTTATTAAAAAAAACATTGAAATATCACATCTAATTTTGCAATATAAAGCAAAAATTGTAAATGACTGAAAATCCAAACCCGAGAGTACAACCTTTGGCTTGGTATATCAAAATTGCACAATTTGTATGTTTACGACCGGTCAAAATCGAAAGAAGTACTTAATTATCTACAAACTGAGGTATGTGTTAGTCATGTGTCAGGTCGGTTGACTAAAGTCAAATGTTGTCCTTTTGTGTCAGTACACTATTGTAAAGGGGCTAATTTTCACGAGGGATTTATTTTCGCTTATGTCGCGATAAGCTCAAATACGCGAAAATAATCATCCGCAAAAATGCCTTGATAATGTGGAATAATGGTATCAGCAATGAAACGCGAAATTAAAACTCGCGAACACATTTTACTCCCACGTTTGCACAATTTAACCCCCGCAACAATTAGCCCCTATGCTGTACTTTTTTCTAGTATCTAAGGTAAACATTTCATTTGTTTCGACCCTTAACATTTCAAATAATTTTCTAATAGTTTTCTCAATCACAGATCAAAAAGAAAGGCCATGTTATTTTCTCAACAGACAGAGGTCAATGATAATCTCCCCGAAATAGACTTGTAATGGGTTTATATGTTGTTTTGTATACGTATTTAATATGGTAATAATATATTCAGCTCATTATGTATTCCGATTATATTTATTGAAAACCTATAGTTAGGTATTGCATCATCAGTAGATTTAATTTAGTTAAAAATGGAAAATTTGAAGAAAACAACTTTGTTCATCAACTGTAATGTGATTTTGTATGGACAAATAGGGAGATGTTTTGTAGGACAAATAGGAGGAAGCTTTCTAGAACACTCATTTCTTCAATACCTAGTATATAAGGAAATGCAGAACAGCTGTTAAGCAGTGTCAAATTTGGGATTTAATTAAGGAATAATAGTATTGTATTTGAGGAGGTGCCGCCGTCAATTAGGGATTTGACGGTCGCAAATGCAGTTTTATTTTCGACGCGAACCTTTAGTTATCTAAAAGGCTTAACAATTTAGTAAAATAATAAATGCCGCATAATTGTGTTACTGCAGTTTGCGCGTAAACGTCATGGCAAACCATGACGTCATATGAATACATTCAGTGCAGAACGTAAGCAATTGACGTTAGTTTGCTTCTTGTACTCTTCAGATATAAATAAGATCCTAATAAAACTCGATTTAAAGGTAGGTGGTGGTCGGTTATACTGCAGTTATTTGACATGCTCGATTTCAAGAAATCAGTATGGCGGTCCATTAGAAACGAGCGCTTGGTTACGACATGACATTTGCGGATTTGATGGCAAACAGTGGCCAATGAAAAAAACATGTTACATTAAGGCTGCATTAGAATATATAATTGATTAATGGGAGTTTTACGTCCAGCCAGCTATATTTCAGCTATATTCAGGACGAGAACAAGTTAATCAATTTAAAACATCTTTAAAAATAATGGTCAGTGGGATAACCAGGGCAACAACCTTTGGCTGCCACTGGAAAAGGAAAGCGATGGGTAGAGGCAGGAAATTCAGCCTTCTATATTGGCCTAAAGAGGCCGACTCTTATCGAAATATGCAGAAGGGACCTTTATCCTGCATGGCGTGTGGCGTTCCTCTGCATATTTTGTCTACAATGGTTCACGGCCAGGCTTTCCATATTATGACATAGCTATCCCGCATCGACAGGACAGGGCATTTCCCCCTATTCACCACCGTCGGGACGGACCCAGACAGCTCTGTAGACGACCCAGGTCTCGCGGGGGGGGATTTAATAAAAGTTTGATTTATTGCTAGTGCTTGGACTAATGATAAACATACCTGAGTGATGTCACGTTCACTTTCTGGGTTATAAATAATAGCGAACGTAAAGACGTAAGAATATTGCGATAGTGCGAACAGATATACCACCGAAAATTCATTGTAAGGACATGTTTATTCATTTGAACTTTGTATCAGGCCAGTCATTCAGATTGTACATTTATTTATAGTATATTGTAAATAAACTTTGTTATTTTAATAAATTACAGAAAATTTAATTGATTGTTGGTTGTTTCTTTCTGATTACAAAAAATACATTATGTAAAAGAAATTGGGGGCTCGTTCTGCATTTGGATAGAACAAAACTGGTTTAAAATAAGTTAAAATTTTCTTAAATTGCTCTTTTATTACCGACTGATTAACAAGGAATACGGTTTCAGCATTAGGTAAAATCACTTAATCGGATTCTTGGCATTTATATCAATTACCTCATTCTGCCTGATATGTCACTTAGCTTTGTCCAGTGTTTTTGTCTTGTACAACTTCTAGCAATGCCCTCTTAATTTATGATGTTTTTATACTAAATTTCCAGATGGCAAGGGGAAAGCAGAAGAAAAGGTGATACATTTCATACCGATTTTGATTCATCGGCTGTGCACATTTCGTAAATAAATTACTCGTCAGTGACAATAGGGCCCAAAACTTGGACGACCACAACTGTCATCAAAGATTTGTAAAAGAGACCATATGCCAAATTGACCGAAAAGGAAGCTAAAATCATCTACCGCAGACTAATGCCTCTTAAAATCGGCAAGCTTGAAGATCTTGTTTTATATTTTTTTTATTTTTCTTTTCAAAAAAGTGGGAGGATTGGAGCTGCACAAAGCTAGTTTAACCCCGCCACATTTTATGCGCCTGTCCCAAGTCAGGAAAGGATTATCATGATGTCCTTGTTCTTATTTCCTTTAAGTTTATTAACTTGTTTATATTCTGACATGATTATTGTATTTGTAGACTTACCTACTAAGAAGTTACTCTGGGGCATTCAGAACTTCCAGCATTGCGTTGCCTTCCACTAGACAATGTCGCAAGTTCTGGATATCATTATTTGATACCTGTACCTGCGATTTGTAGCTTATTTGTGAGATCACCCCATATCCGTTCTTTTTTCAATCTATGGCACTGCATATCAACAGCTTTCTTCTCAAGCAGGAAATGAATGTGTCCTGTCGTAAATTCCTGGCGTCAGTTTTATAAATGTGAACAGCAAACGGGTGACAAAATGATGTCCCGCTTCAGTTCCTCTGTTGCCAATTAAATAACATAGGAAAGCCAAAGGCGACCACGTTTCAACTAGATCCTACTGCAAAGCTGTCTAATGTATCTATTTACTCCTAGGAGTCGATTATGCAGTATAAATACGGCTTCAAAATGGAGTTGTTTGCATAGGATATAGTTCGGAAATATATGTTGCTCGGTCTACGTTCGGTCAACAAAATATTCGAAATAACGAAATTAACATACATTTGTATTTCGGTTTGTCTTACTAAAACAGTTGTGAGAATGGTGTACTAAATCGTTCATTTTCGTCGTCTTACCCCAATCAATGGGATAAGTGGACCAGTAATACAAGATATACCTTGACCTATCTTGAGAGACAACTCAAAAGAAACCGATCAATGGCATCAGTTTTAAACATAAATGAAGTGAATTCTAAGTACAGTACCATCTAGGTCATTGGCCTGATAAAGACTGCTTGATTGGGATCTTATACCACTTTCAACAATATTTCAGGAATATTTCAGCTAAATCATTTTTAATGACCGGGAAATACAAATTTTACAGTTTTTTTACTATCTGTCATTGTTTCAAATGTTAGCCAAAAAAACAGCAACAGTATGTCAAAAAATCTACATTCAATAAAGAATGTATGAAGTCTTTTTGCAATTTTGATAGAAAGGATGACTTTTATAAAGCTTGACTTGCTGATCATTTTTAGTTCACCTGGCCCAAAGGGTCAGTATGAGTTATGGCCACCATTTTGCGTCCGTGGTCCTTCGTCTGTCGTAAACTGTTTCAAAATGTTTTCTCTGAAACTGATAGGCCTACATCAACTAGATATAGCCTGAGATATTCTTAAGGTATCTACTTTCGTCTGTTTCTATTTTGTTTGTTTACTACATGTGCTTGATTTTCAATTCTTCTTTGTTTCGTCCTGGGTTGTTGTTTGTTTCTGTGCTTTTGCCTTGTCTCTGGATTCACGACTTTTGGATTACTCTTTGAAGCCGTTGCTTCGGTATTCTGTAGCAGATATCTGACGATTTCGGTGTAATGTTGAATTTTGAAGACCTCGAACTGACGATCATTGCTTTTTACAGTTTCTATCTATCTATCTATTGTTGTTTTTAAGGTATGGACCAAAAACAGCAAAAATCGCAAAATTATTGTCTAAATCTCTCATGTAAGCAGTCATCTGACAATCCCGGTGTTATTGAGACTTCTGCAAAGCTTGAGGTGCTGATCATTTTATCTCTCCATTTTCTCTCTTTCCGTTTATGTTTTCAAGATATTGGCCAAACACATCAAACATCGATAGATTTACGTTTCAAAGCCAAAAACTGATGTAAGCAGTCGTTTGACGACTTTGATATATTTCAGACTTTTTCTTATCTTGACTTGCTGATCATTTTTCTTTTTCATCTATTCTCTATCAGTTATTGTCCTGAAGACACTGGTAAAAAATAACAGCAAAAATTACTATTAAAGGCAAATTACTCATTTAAGGAGTCATCTGTACAGTTTGATAAATTGATTGATTAGTGGGAGTTTTATGTCCAGCCAGCAATATTTCAGCTATATTCAGGACGAGAACAAGTTAATCAGTTCAAATATCTTTAAAAATAAGATGTGGGGATGACCAGCGCAACGAGTTGTGACAACCACTGAAAAGAGGGGAGATGGGTAGGGGCTCGAAATTTAGCCTTCTATGTGACCCCAAGAGGCCTACTCTTATCGGAATATATAGAAGGGATCTTGATACTGAGTGTAGCGTGGCGTTACTCGACACAGTTTGTCTACAATGATTCACGACCGGGCCTGGCTACCCCGCATCGACAGGGAATTCCCTGTCCACCATCGCGGGGACGTGCCCGGACAGCTCTGTAGACGGAGCGCCTGAGTACCGACCCAGATGCCGGGCTGTGTAATGGTAACTTTTGTTGAGCTTGACTTGACCATTTTTGCCCCGACACAGTTTTTTCTCTTTCTGTTATAGTTTTGGAGATACAAGCCAAAATGGTCATTTTAGCCTTATTCTATTTATAGTAACTGGGGCCATGTCATCGGCATGCCACTGGCGCGGTCATCGGACACAACGCATTAAGTAGCCCTCTTAAGGATGACTTGTGCTACATTTAGTCTATGTAGACCGAGTTGTTTCAGAGAGGACTTTTTTAAAAAGTTAACAGAAAGACGACGGACGCCAAGTGATGACATAAACACACACTGGTCTCTGGCCAAGTGAGCTAAGAAAAAACGAAGATAAAAACTCTACTTGGTTTGTACCAGAATAACATATGAAATCGGCACACATAACTCGTCGAGCACTAATTATAATAGCAAAGGAAGACTGGTCCACTTACCCCACATAAGTGAACAACTTATAAAGATCATATCCCATTACCCCAGTCAAGAAAGACCATTGCAAATTTATGTCCAAATTTCAGGATTTCGACTCATTCAGTACATGTGTTATTTTTAAATATCTAGAATGCTTGCTACTTACATAATTCAGTTAACATTTTTTTGGACATGTATTGTCTGTACGGAGCACCTGCTGTGATAACTCGTCATTTTGTTTGTTTTATACGTTCGTTGTTGGATTGATGACAATTTTGACAATTTGATCATTTTCCGTGTATTAGTCATTATGTTTCTGAACAGAAAACAAAAGATATAGATGTTAATCAGCTTGCTGTGAAAGAATTTTAGAAAGGAATGTAAGTTTTGTATGGATACTTAGGTGGAATTTTGACACTAAAGTACGATTTTAACTCTTATGAATAAAATATATAATTTTGTTATTAAAAAGTATTTATGCTTCTGCAGTTAAATTTGTAGCCAATTCTTGAAAGAATATAAAGCAGCTTTGCCAATTTTATGAAATTTATAGAATGCGTTAAAATAAAGGGACTTTAGTCATTGAAAGGAACTGGTGCATAACACCCGTATGTTCTATTTTCAGTAATTGCAGCCATACTGGTTGATGAGCAAGGTCTTCGGACATGCCAAACGGAAGATTCAGGACAAATTTGGTTTTTATTAGCTCAGTGGTGTCAGACAAATGATCTTTGAAAACTTTTACAACAGACGACAAATGTAAGACTACAGACCGCAAAAAGCTCACATTGACCAAGTGACTTAATAAGCACTAACAAGAAGTACAATCGTTTTATAAACAATTGATATAGCCTTTCATTTCATTTTAAAGATTATATCCCTTTACATATTTTCATAATGATAAAACATTAGGGTAATAGAGATTTACGGAAATTGATTAACGTATACACATACACATACGACTACGATTACAAGGTTATTAAAATTGAGGGGTCATCTGCAAATCGATACAGAAGGCAAATTGGTAACTGGTGCATGCAAGCTAATAGCTCGTGTGCTAAAGTTGGCAACTCGTTAGCGCAAGTAAATGACTCGTGCGCGCTAGTTAGGAAACGCGCACTTAAGTTGGTATATCGTGTGCGCAATTTAATAACTCGTGCGCTAAAGTTGGTAACTCATTTGCGCAAATTAATAACTCGGGCACACGTTAGTAACTCGTGCGCGCAAGTTGCCCGTGCGTTAAAGGTTTTTCTCGTCAGCGCAAGTTAAATCGTGCGCATAAGTTTAGTCACTCGTGCCCGCAAGTAAGCAACTCGTGCGCATGAGTTGGTAACTCGTTAGCGCAAGTTAATAACTCGTGCCCTCATTTTTGGTAACTCGTGCGCACAAGTTTATTGCTCGTCAGCACAAGTTAACTCGTGCGCATAAGTTGGTAACTCGTATGCGCAAGTAAGTTACCCATACGCGCCAGTTAGCAACTCGTACGCTAAAGTTGGTAACCCTTTAGTGTACTTAATAACTCGTGCGCTCAAGTTGGTAAAACTTGTGCAGAAGTAAACTGCTCGTGCGCGTAAGTTTGAACTCGTCAGAGCAAGTTAACTCGTGCGTACAAGTTAGTAATTCATATGCGGAAGTTAATTACTCGTGCGCACAAGTTAGTAACTCGTTAGCTCCAGCTAATAACTCGTGTGCACAAGTAAGTCACTCGTGCACGCAAGTTAATAACTCGTGCGCATAAGTTAGTAACTCGTTAGCTCCAGCTAATAACTCGAGCGCACAAGAGAGTCACTCGTACACGCAAGTTAACAACTCGTGCGCTAAAGTTGGCACTTCCTTAGCGCAAATTAATAATTCTTGCGCACAAGTTAATTGCTCGTGCGCTGAAGATTTTAACTTGTCAGCGCAAGTTGACTCGTGAGCACAAGTTGGTAACTAGTGTGCGCAGGATAATACTTCGAGCGCCAAAGTTGGTAACTCGTAAGTGCAAGTTAATAACTCATGCGCACACGTTAGTAACTCGTCCGTTCAAGTTTGTAACTCATGCGCTAAAGTTTTTAGCTTGTCGGCGCGTTAACTCGTGCGCGCAAAATAATAACTCATGTGCACAAGTTTGTTACTCGTGCGCGCGTTAGTTACTGGTGTGCAGAAGTTAATTACTGTTTTCGTAACTTGTGTACACGAGTTATTAACTTACGCGCACGAGTTACTAACTTGCACGTGCTCGTTATTAACTGATGTGCACGGGTTTCCACCTGATGTTGGATACGAGTTACCTATTTGATCACACGGCTAGTTACAAACTCTGCGCGCGAATTACTCGCTCTACATGCCTAAAAGCTACCGTAGGCAGGATTTCGTAAATTGAACAGACAAGTAACAGAGTATCGTGTAAAAGTCGAGCATATCATAGACCAACGGTAGTTGGAATTCTTTGGAGCCACAAAAGAGGTCATCATAAACCTTTCGTAGAAATTTGTGTTTTGTATGCCGTAGATTTTAATTTATTTTCCAAAACATATTTTTTTTTGGAAACCAGACTTTCTTTTGTATCGATTTGGAGATGACCCGTCAATTTTAATTACCATGTAGTCGTATGCGTATGTGTATACCTTAATCAATTTCCGTAAATCTCTAATAGGCACATGTGGAAGTATTCAAAAGAGCAAGTCTCTCAGAAAGCCATCGTCCAAATGCAAGATCTCCACTTTATAATGCATAGGTGTGATTGGTAGGTCTATCAGAAATACTAACTGTGGCAAAAGGAAATTTTTGAGACATCAAAGCTGTACTATATATAAGCGTCATCTTGTTTTCCCAGTTTTGCTGAGAATGTCATTAGATTGTTATTAAAATTGACACTTTTCGCCACAAAATTTCTCCAGAATATCTTAATCTCATTACTTTAGAAATATGCTTCTTAAACTCTGTGTTAGGTATAGTTTGAAGTAATACATTAGAATTTTAACTGAAGGTAATATAACTAGTAATTTGTTACCTAATTTTGGCAGCTTGCTAATTATTCAACGTGATTTAATTCTAACAATTTCATGCAGCTTCTATGCCTAATGGACGAATTTGTCTTATTTTTTTATTACTTCTTTGCGGAGAATATGTTCAAGATATCAATATAAAAATTCAAAATCTGGCAAGTAATGATGTACTTGACCACAGCGGGTCAAGATGAGCTGTTTTTCAAACAACGGCTGAAAATGCTATTTTTCGCTCTCTTACTAATTATGCAAATTAGGCAAAAATAAGCAAAAAATTTCTTAAAAATCTTCCCTTAAATCCTTAAATCATTGGCTCAACTTAAACCAAGTCTTTAAAACTTCCATTTGGTTACCCTGTCCATCAACCAGTATGACTGCTATTACTATAAATAGAACATGGGGTAAAATTACCGTTTCGTCTTATATCTTCGAAACTATAACAGATACAGAAAAGGTGTCTAAGCAAAAATGTTGAGTAAGTCAAGCTCTACAAAAGTCTCTATTACACAGAAATCGTCAGACGTTTCCTTTAATGAGTTATTGGATTTTAAATGCAAATTTTGACGATTTTTGCTGTTTTTGGCTAATATCTGGAAACAAATAATAGATAACGAGAAGCTATGAAAAGCAAAAATGATCAGCAAGTCAAGCTCTACAGAAGTCTCCATTACACCAAAATCGTCAGATGTGTCCTTACACGAGCTATTGGTCTTTAAAAGGTAAATTTTGATGCTTTTTTGCTGTTTTGGCTAATATCTGATATCAAGAATATAGAGAAAACTTAAAGAGCAAAAATGATCAGCAAGTCAACCTAGTATACAAAAGTCTTCATTACACTGATATCGTCTGATGACTCCCTACATGAGTTATTGGCCTTAAAACACAAATTTTCACTATCTTTGCAGTTTTTTGCTAATATTTAGAAATCAATAACAGATAGAAACTGTAAAAAGCAGGAATGATCAGCTAGTCAAGCTCTATAAAAGTCTCCATTACACCCAAACCGTCACTTGAATCCTTACATGAGTTGTTGACAAATTTTGATGATTTTTGCTATTTTTGGCTAATATCTGGAAAACAATAACAGATAGAGGTAAACTGTAAAAAAGCAAAACTGATCAGCAAATAAAGATCTACAAAGTCTCCATTACGCTGAAATGGTTAGATGACTTCTTAGGTAAGTTATTGACCATGAAATGAAAATTTTGATGAATTTTGCTGTTTTTGGCCAAATATCTTGAAGACAATAACAGAGAGAAATTTAATAGCAAAGAACTATGACATTTGAAGCAAAATGGGTACCGTGGTCTTAGGGTTGTCCCTTTTCAGAATGTATCGAGCAGCCCACCCACTTCCATGACCAGAAAAGACATTTTTAGCTCACATTGCCAAAAGGCCAGGGTGAGCTTTTGCTATCAGTTGGCGTCCGTCGTCCTTCGTCCGTCGTC
>JAOXYH010121877.1:0-10333 GCA_028566455.1 Botula fusca
GCATGAATTGTAGATACATTTTAAAGAAAATCGGAAAACATCAATTTCCAAATTATATACATGTACTTTGATTCTTATACAGAGAATGACTCATAAATATTTGATTTGCACATCCTTTTCATTGGTTGTTAAAATTCTAATCTGGTGACCTTCACTTGACATTTGACATACTTAAAGAAAATATTATTTTTATCAATATATTCCTTTTGTAGATAAATGTTCTGATATCTTGCATACATGTGCTATTGGTTAAAAGCTTTCCATTCATACCAGTTTTTTTTAATCTTTTTGACCTTCACTTTGACCTCGTCTACATTTTAAAAAGTGTAACCGAAAAGTAACCTTCGGCATATCTTTTGAGGTATTTGAAGAAGATATGCATCTTGGCCTTTTTTTAAGTGTTTAAAATAGAGATTAGGTATTTGGTATGCATGTGCTTTACATCAAATCCTTTTCATTGATTGTAAAAATTTTGACCTCATGATCTTGACCTTGACGTTTGACATAATTAAAGTTTTATTTTGTCAATAATGTTGATTTTGTAACAGGTAAAGCTCCGACATTTTGCTTGAAAACCAAAATATTTCAATAATTTCAATTTTGACATCACCCATAGCTTGGTTAGTGAGGGACACTCGTCTTGTTGTTTCATTTTGGTATAAAAGTGTCTTCTATGCAGCATGGAGGTGCTTTATAGAATACACCTTTAGTTCCTTAACCCGTATTAAGTTACATAATTAACCAGTATTAACATGACAAGAGACAAGTATTAACAAGAGTGTGATCTTAACGATGGACATTTATTAATTTGTGAAGGTACCATGGGTACAAAATTATTACAACCAAAATTTTGTTAAAACATGCAGGCCATAGAAGATATACTTCTTTAATATATTGAACACCCCAAAAACGGTAGAGCAGAAAGTGTGCCGTCGTAAAGATCCATGTTTGCCTTAGTTATTAATTCCCTTAATTGAGTGAATTTAATTATATGTTCATAAAAGAGAAAGAACCGAAGACCAGCATTGTATTTCCCTTTTCTTGCATATAGGTCTAAATAAAAGGTCATAAAACAAGCAAAACTTTCTAAGATCTTTGCAAATAATGCTTCTATTCCATTTTACAGAGAGAGAGAGAGAGAGCGTATTCCCTAGGTACCTTACTACATAAAATCATGGATGAGAATGATATAAAAAATTCATGATGAAATTATACTGACACGACTGGTAGCAGGTTGTCATATTAATGTTTTAATAATTGCCGTTAAAATGGTCAATAAAGTGGATGACAATGTTCTGTCACATCTGGAGCGAAAATAATTTTCAACAATCAAAGAATTATTTTCAGTATAATATTTTTCTTTTGATTCAATTCATATTTGTTAACTTTTATTTAGTGCATGTATATTTCATCTTTACACTGGATTCAGCAAAACAAAATAACAGTCCAAGTCATCGTACTACGTTGAAAATCGCAAGGTTTATTTTTAGAAATAATGTTACAAGGGTTACAACATGGAACCTTGGTCTTAAAATGCTTCATGAAAATGCAGAGCCAGATGCAACGTTTGCCTTTGCACGTAGATAAATAATTTAACGTATACACAGTGGCGGATTCAAGGGGGGCGTAGGGGGTGTACCCCCCCTTTCACCGCCAAAGAAAAAAATAGTTGTAGGAATTCTGCATTATAATACTTGTATACCCATAATTTTAACATGTTTTTACCAATTGTACGTGAAAATGAACTGTAAACAGTAGTGGATCCAAAGGGGGACGCACATTTATAGGATTTTTTACCAAAAAATCATTCAAAATTTTTTCGCCTCGCTCCGTTCGCCGGTTTTCATACCATTTTCGGGATTTACGCCCCCCCCCCCTTTCCAAAATCCTGGATCCGCCCCTGAACATAATTTCAAATGTATATGAAGAGAGAAAATTTCATACATTTACTTTAGCCGTTATATTACGATTTCTATAGCCATAGTTTCTTGAAAGGAAAACCAAAGATGTAACAGGTTATCAATTTATATTCCAAAAATTTTGCTTTCACATATTCAAATATAGTCAGCTTTAATGAAACATCTGCCTTTCACTGAAACGGCACACGTATATACTAAATTAAAAGGGATACCAAATATGATTTAGCATGAATGAGATGGGGAGTTGCAGAATTCTGCAAGTTACTGACGACGAATTTAAATCAAAATGTAAACATGATTACATGCTAACACAGAAATACTGACAACTGGGTTGGTGACATCTGGAACACGCACTCTTGTTTAGCAGTTTTCCAAATTATGTCCATATCTTCCGGATGATGTATAGATATAGAATATAAACGTTCCGTTACTCATGGTCATTATTAAGGTAGATAATCACTAATATTTACAGAAGATAAATTTTTGTTAAACTTTGCATAATGATAGTTTGTTTTGTATAAATTTATAATTCATTTTGAAAAATATGGGTCACCACGTTCGTTTTCAAGAAATAAGGCATGTTTTGTCCATTGATTTGCATAGAATTTACATAGAGTTTATAAAGAGAAAATCCATCTTTCACGTTTAAAAAGTGAACTGTCAAGTTTTTATGAAAATATTGTTTTAATCAAATACGTTCAGAAAATAAAAGAAAATTGGGGTCAGCAGTGAAGTTTTCAAGAAATTGAACGAAACCGAGAAGAATGCAGTGGTGTCTATGTAAAACGAGTTATCTCCCCGTTCAAACCTCTTCTGTTATTTCGTAAATTTATTACTCGGCAGCCACGCTTTGGAAGACCATGACTGTTATCAAAAATGTGTAAAAGAAAGAGGAAAGAGGAAGCCAAAACCATCTACTGACAGAGCTTTGCATGAGGGAGATAACTCCGTAGTTTTATTACATTTTGGGAAATTTAAACACGTTCAGTTTAAAAGTATCATTTTGGGGGCCAGTACCGAAGTACTGGCTACTGAGCTGGTGTTACCCTTGGAGACTAACAGTCAACCAGCAGTGGCATCGACTCAGTGGTAGTAAAACAAATTGTGATACATTTCATACCGATTTTAATGCATCGGATGTGCACATTTCGTAAATTTATTACTCGTCAACGAAGCTGGGGACTATTATATATATATATTGAAATGTTTTTGTATTTTTATAAAACTATAAACTTTTAAAATAAAATTTTACGAGTATTACCTATTTAAAAAAAAATTATGGTGAAATACTCAACTTTCAAGCATCAAATCGATGATGCTCAGTGACGATGCTCAGTGTAATAGTGTTGATGTACATTAATTACAGTTGTTTCCATCTCCCAATTCTCAGATCGTGCCAAATTAATTTGCAATTTCTATAAATACTGCGAGATTTGTGTTTATGCCTCCATATCAAATTAATCGCTCAGTGTTTACTTAATCCTTTAGTTTTATTAAAGAAATCATAATGAAGATAAGGTTCTATCCCCACAAATCTTTGTTTTTAATTACCTTTTTTGTGAAATTATACATTCCAACTACCACATATCAAACAATACGATTTTTTAGGTTATCCATGCTTCCTCGTTGCAAACCCCAAAATTCATGCACCGACTATATTAGAAAACAAAACCTTAGATAATATTTAATGCCATGCAATGATTATAATCACGTTTGGCCTGTATGCAAACATGTCATAATTGGCATCTTTAACGACTAACGTCATCCGCTATTTTATCTGGTCAAAAGGGGAAAGTGCTGAAAACTATATCTATATCTGTAAACATAACTACAAAAATGCATATAAAGGTGCTCACTTCTATCTTTCTGTAAATAAGGAAAAAAGATATAATATCTCTAATCAAAGGCTAATAGAATATTTATTTTTACAACAAAATTATAATAAACCTAACCTTTTTTTGCAGTGTTACTTCTGTGCTATTTGTATAATTTAAAATTATACAAAATTTCTATAACATTTCCTTGCAAAGTTATTTGCCATTGAGGAACTAAATCAAGGCATAAGGGACAGTGGAAATTATTACTCTGTTCATCTCTCAGCTAACTGGGCATGGCGAAACAAATATCCACTGCTTCTTATTTTACTGTAAACTTGGAGTTTTGTACACAGAAACAAAGTAAGTCAGCAAAGCAATAATATGCGTGTCTAAGTAATAGAGGTCAGAGAAACCCGCGGTTCGAGAGTAATCAAATACCAAAAATACCAGGGGCAAAGATAAAGCGAAGAAAACAAAGACAAACATCACACAGGACACATAAAAACTAAAAATATCACTATATAACTGAACTAAAAACTAAATGAGCAACTAGGACTCCATTAAAAACCGGAAGCATGGACCACGTGCACCGGTAGGATAAACGTCCTCTGCTTTTCTAGAAACATCCGCGGGTTACCAATGGCGTGTCTGCTAGGTCACATCCGGAAACGGAAGAAGAAGCCTGTAATGAAGGGTTACAGTTCTCGTGGTGAAGCTGCGAACACCATAATGGTTTATGTTAGTTCATGATGGTAGCCGTAGAATTTTTAAACGATGACTTGAGCCTAGATGGAACCTAACCCTGGTCCACAAACTTATTAGTCAAGAGCCATGGAGGATGTAGAAAATCCTAATAATGGCCGCGTGCTCTGGAATAACGGATGAGCTATGAAATTATAAGATCATAATGGCGACCGTAGAATTTTTGAAGCAATGACTTGAGTCTAGAAGGAACATAACCCAGATCCAGAAGCTTATCAGTCAAGAGCCTTGCACCATTTAGAAAATCCTGACAATGGCCGTATGCTTTGGAATAACTAATGAGCTGTAAAAGATACCTTTGCTCCGACAGAGACAAAGCTTTGTTTCGGAAAAAATTCACAGATAAAATTTACAGACTAATTGAAATAGTAATATATCCATATAGAAACGCTGACTATTGTTGATAATCCCAGGAACTTAAAGTCTTTAAGATCGACAAATCGTATAAAATAATCATTGTTGCTGACGTAAGGTTTGTGCTACTGAGGGGTCGTGTCTGGAAGTAACGTCCTATGCAGGACTCTGAATCAAAGGTTTTGAAATAAGAATAGTACTAGACGTTTAATAGCATTGCATGCCAAAGGCATCAATAGTGACTCTAAATCTTACCAAGGATACCTAGGCATTCAGATTAATCTGCAAGAATCCTTCAGTTTGGAACCGGCAATTTCAACTAAAACGTATTTAACGATTTCATGCCAATACTCATGTGTTGAGTACTAGATCGGTTATTTTGGAACTTCAAGAAAGTGACACTGAGCGACAAAGTAGTTGTGATAGTGATATCAATTTGTGTACCACATTGGCGTGTTTGGCAGAACCTTCTTTAGTAGCACTCGGGACTTAAGGTTTGTTGCCCTCATTGTCATCCTACAGAATTCTTTTACTACGATTTACAGCTTTACACTGGAAATTGGCTAGTAATTGCTAAAATGTTTCATGAAACAATTGCAATGTTATATCCAAAGTGCAAGTGATCTAATACGTGATCTCATCCTTAAAGATCATCAGATGCGTTAAACTGCATCTTGAAAAATGTAGTAAATCATATTTGCGAATAGATCCAACAGACATAATCACGAAAAATTCAATTTTATTACTATTATTTTGTTTAGAGATGTAAAAGACGTCAAAATATTGTTTCTTCTTGATTCATTCGACGAACGCTACTGACGTCTTGGTTAACATAGTCAAGTGCGAGAGTCAATGTTCTTGCTGGAAAATTGCGCCAAGAATTTCATCTTGCATAAAATCATTATTCACTCAAATTGCACTCTCTACCGTAATACTAACTGTATGAATAGAGGGTCTCTTCGTAGGATTCAACATTCGTCGGCATTTTATGAAGAAAGACTTCAAACATTGTTTAAAGTTTTCGTTCATGAAGCCATAAACGATAGGGTTCAGTAGACAGTTTAAATAGCCAAGCACATGCACAATAGTCTGAGCTGACCGATAGTCTGTATCTATGTCGTTATGAAGGTGATGCAACTGGATGGCGAAGAACGGAAGCCAACAAACACCAAACAAAACAACAACTGTAATTAACATGCGGATAATCTTTCTCTTCTGTTTACGAGTTTTTATGACGTATTGAGGAGATCCTGCAGAATCGCCAATTGGTTTCCGGATCCACAATTGATAGGCTATCCTACCGTACGCACAAAACATCACCAACATTGGTATGGCGTAGAAAACAATGAACATGAACGACGTGTGCAGAACGTCATAAGTGTGTTCCGAATAAAACTCCGCACATACGTAGGCTATACTTACTTGAAGATATTCTATTTTGAGTCTGATTTCTAATCTTTGAACTACTAACATCGGAATGGAAACAAGTAGAGAAAATGTCCAAATGATACCTATTAGAATTGCTGCTCGCTTTGGTGTCCGAATGTACCTTGCCTTCAAAGGATGGCAAATGGCATAATATCTGAAATAAACAGAAAAACAATTAGTTTCAGATATTAAATATCTTGTTTATTGTGTTTATTGAGATTTGAAAAGAGTCGCATTTTTACAGTTTTCTTTGTCTGGGATATTGTTATCTTGAGCACATCTAATAATGTTGTGCTCGCCTACAAACCTACAAAAAGATACATTGAGTGATGGCAATTACGCCATCGATGCGTCTTACCAAGAAGTTATTTTGAACTCTGAGATAGATTGACTGATGATGCAGCGATTGCAAATAAAGCGTGATACATTTTATGCTGATTTTGATGCATCGGATGTGCACATTTCTCAAATTCAAGCAGATGCCAAAAGGGTCCAAATAGGAAGCCATACCATCTACGGCCAGAGCTTTGCATGAGGGAGATAACTCCGCAATAACTCCATAGTTTTATAAAATTTTGGGGAATTTAAACACGGTAATTTAAGAGTATCATTTCGGGCTAGTACTGAAGTACTAGCAACTGAGCTGGTGATAGCCTCGGGAACTCACAGTCCACCAGCAGTATCATCGACTCAGTGGTAGTAAAACTAAAGTGTGATACATGTCATACTGATTCTGGTGCATCGGATGTGCACATTTCGTAAATTCATAACTCGTCAGCGATGTTAGGGACCAACTTACTTGACAGATTAAAATTGCCAGCTAGAATGAACATATCACTTCTATGCTAGTAACACAAACTGCAGAACGAAAAGTAATGTGCTATGGTTTGTCGTTAGATGAAATTTAACACTCGTGTCCCCTTTCTACTCTAAGGACGTCTTGAAAGGAGTTCATACATCAGCACAACGTTTAAGTAATCAAGCACAAATGCCCTCACAAACTTTCCCCAACAGACACAAGGATCATAGACAACTTCTTTCTGTCTTGGAAAGATATATATTATAACGTATTCATTCACGAAATCGTCTTTTTGTAATTAATTTATGTTACTATTAAATACACGTTCAGATGTTTGTCAGTTATGGACTTGTGACGAGATCAGTGAATTATATGGACCTGGAAGAGTGATATCAACCAAGAACGAATTCCAAGGTCGCTATCACTCTTCGTCTATATAACAACAAAATGACTGAAAAAAGAAGCCGATCAAGTCCATATTATATATATGTTAAGGGTCATGTGACTGTCTGAACCAATGAGAAAAACGGGAAATCATACCATTTGTAATATTCAATGATAATACATACCTGTTAACCCTCCCACATTAGTGGAAGACTCCCTCTTTTGAGGCTTATCTCCCACATAATGTCTTTCTCCCATGTGGGAGACAAAAATCTCCCATATAGAACTTTTCCTCCCACGTAACTTCCCCCTTATAAATTTTATTCCCTCAATCCTGATTTGGTCGCCATTTTTATTATTTTTTTCTGTCAGTACTAAAAAAAATTCAAACAGACTTGTGTAGTGATGACACCTTGTGCTCTAATAATCTGTGAAAAGGAAAACCGTGACTTAAAATGCACCAACTATGACCTTTCAGGTAATGTGCAAAGCAAGCTGTGCTTATATATCAGGACACACTGAATAAAATCAGAAAGCAAATTTTTAACATTATGCTATAATTTTAATTTTGTATCTCAAGCATTTTGTGGGTAAAGGTCATCACGCAGCAAAGATGGAAAGTGGGGATCTTCCACTTCTTAGCAGTTCTGAGAGATTAACAGGTATGGGTAACATTCTGTGACATTGTTGTACAGTTGATCATTTTTTGTTTTAAAAAGTCATTTCTAATTGTATATTGTCTGTTATTACTTGTTTCTTTGTTTTGTCGTCCTAATATATTCGTTTCCTTGAGTTATCATTCACAGCATTCTACAAAAGTCGCAATATGGGAAAATGGATATGCACATTACAGCCATTAGGTTATAATGTCCACGACTTGTTTATGAAAAAAGACCAATGACCAAGGCCCAGTTGTTCAAAACTTTATCCAGTGTTAAATGCTAAAAAACTGGGAAAATTATAAACTTAAAACTTATGCTCATAATCAAATTCATTTTTTATGACAAAAAAAAATAAGATCATATGTTTAAACTATTACACTACTAATTAACCGATGAAAAAAAATATCCAAGGTCACGTACTGATATTATATTATATAAACAAACAAAGAATCAAAACCACTTGACAATTAGGTATCAGAACAACAAGAACCTACTTAATTTGCTTTACATGTGGAAAAAAATACCATACCAGGTATATCATATATAAATTTATAATGATTTTACATTGTTTCGTAATTGTGATATTACGTCTATCGTTTTGCTATGTAAACTGTATACTTAACAACTTATACTCCGGAAATTAGCCTTCACTACATATCTTTCTTCCATTGTAAGGCATACATATGATTAGGAGTGTGAAATTATATGTTAACACCTGTGGCAAAAGGATTACGTGATACAATATTAAATATTTTGAATTATTAAAATCTCTGTAAACTTAAGGTAAATATGGACTAGATCTGTCCAAATTGCAACATCTTTCATAATTTTTAGAGCTTGTTGAATCTGACAAAGTATGAAAATATAGAATATATATTGAATCTAAGGATTAATTCCCTCACGCATAGATGCTTTTTGCTAGCAGTTTTTGTGTTTTGATATAAATTTCTGCTCTTCCAACAATTTTGGTTCTGGCACAAAACTGATATTTGCAAAATTTAGGGTGATAAAAATTTATAATAATTTTGATACTGTAAGAAGTCCCCGTCATCCAATGCTCTGTCCTTAGATGGTTTTGGCGTACATTTTTTTGTCTTTTTAACATTTAATCTGCTATTCTTACATTTTGGTTTAATGATATTGGCCTTCCGAAGTTTTGGCCATGATCATCACTGGAGAGAAATAATATGAATGATTTGCATCAAAAATGGTATCATGAAATTTTAATTTTAGTTCATCGTTTGCTTTATTCAACATTTACTAACACCCAAACATACAAAAATGTCTAAGATAAAAAAAAACAGTGGTAGAAACAGCTTACCTTTCGACTGACACCGCAGTTAATGTTGTGATACTGGCTACAACACTGACACTTTGTAAGTAGCTAGCACTTTTACACAAGGTTTTTCCCATGGTCCATTCATTATTAACATAATAAACCAGCTGTATTGGTACATTCCATGATGCAATGAGAGTATCACTAGCTGCCAAAGACACTAACAGCACATTGGTGACGGATCTCATGGACTTATGCAAGAGGATGACAGCCACCACTAAAACATTCCCACTTATACCACCAACGATAATCAGAATGTAAGTGACCATTAATGCAGTTTTCCAATTGTTGTCCAGATCTTCTGGAAGAATGTCATCACTACTGGTCTCGTTAAGAATAAATTCTAAGAGCAGCTTATGGGATAATGTCGTTTCGTTACTCATGGTTCCAAGTAAATTCTAACTGTTTCGATATCCCAATTCTTCATGCCAGGTTAATTTGCAGTGACTGTATTTGTATACATTTCCATGCCAATATAATCGTACAGATATTTACTTAATCCTTAGTTTTATTAAAGAAACCATACGGACTCTGTATTAGTGATGATGAAAGTTCTATCTTCTCAAATCTCTGCATTAATTACTTGATCAATAGGCCTATATATTTTATCGTTACTTATCATTTAACAGTAAAATTGGACTGAAAATTGACCTACCACACATCAAAAGCCATAAATGTTTTATGCTGTTCATGATGCTTTAGAAAACCTCAAATTCCTACTCCCTGCGCTAACGACAGTTTAATAACACGTTTCTAATGCATTGGAACAACTATAATATATCTGCACGTTCAACCTGTATGCAAACATGTCATAATTGGCATCTTTAACGGATGACGTCATCGGTCCTTATCTGTCCAGTCAAAACGTGAAA
>JAOXYH010121987.1:0-10333 GCA_028566455.1 Botula fusca
TGGTTACGATGAAATATTTCGTAAACAAGAGTACAATTGTATCCCTTACACATGCGTTTAAATCCAGCCAAACAATGCGAACTGACAACGGGGTAGCCCTATGATCAAGTAAATACTGAATGCTGAGCTATCCAAGTGATATCAGGACAAAATGAGCCCTAGCCACTTTCTGAGCTTTATCTTTGTCAAGTTAAACATTGAAATCTTGCCACTGTCAAGATAATAGCCTATCTCGAGGTAAAACACCGAGAAATGACACCGAGGGATGTTGAATGTCCAGGTTATAAGGAATAATGACTGCTAGCCTAGTGATTTCCCAAGTGCAGGTAATTTCTGAGTACTTACTTATTGTCTACTGATGTAATTTATCAAATGTGGAGGAAAAGCGGATATCGATTGGTGTCACAAAAAAGCAAAATATCACAGGCACAGGCATATAACAAAAACATCCAGAACTTGCGACATAATCTTCAATGGGCGAAAGCCATACCATACTGTAAGGTCTGAATGGCTGCGGAGTAACGTGTAAGTAGATAAGTCTATATAGCATTGCAATTTCATGTC
Source organism: Botula fusca (assembly GCA_028566455.1). NCBI lineage: Eukaryota > Metazoa > Mollusca > Bivalvia > Mytilida > Modiolidae > Botula > Botula fusca. The sequence continues at coordinate 565 of JAOXYH010121987.1, forward strand.
AGAATATAAACAAGTAAATGACCAGTGATAACAAGACCATACTTTTCTGACTTGGGACAGGCGCATAAAATGTGAAGGTTTAAACTAGTTTTATGGAGCTCCAACTTTCTCCGTATTTTGATATGGTCGAGAAAGAAAACAAAAACCTAACGTAGTGATATTCTACATCCGGGAAAAGTTAGCACTGACCACTAGCGAAGTGATATCCTATACGTCCGGGAGTTCTGACCTTGTCCGAAACATATCCTATGTCAGGAAAACACTGAGTACTAATGCCTTCTTTCCTGATTTCTTATTACCAGTGAGCTCTTAGTTTTCAATTCTGGTCTGACATTGTTCGTAAATGCTGACAACAGGGCTACTGAAGTACTATACCCAGATAAATACTGACCACTTAATGTCCAGATATACACCGATAACTTACAAATAGCCTTGGATATCATATGCCCAGGTACACTCTTAGCACTTGCAAATTACAAAATCATTTTCCATGTTCAACTAAACACTGATAAATTATCAATACCCTAGGATATCAAATGCGAAGGTGGACTTTGAGTTCTGACTACTATCGAAATGATATCTCCGTCCAGAAAAATCGAGCACTGGCCACTGTCCAAGTTATATCTTTTGCCCAGTTTTACGTTGAATATTTGCCACTGTCCAAGTGATAGCCTATGTCGAGATAAAACGCTGAGTCCTGTTATTACAGGGGTAAACTGGACGGGATCACCCCTGCCAGATCACCCCTGCTCAGAGTTTCTTAATACATTAGAAACTGGCCGGAACAGATTATGGACGGAAAACTTAGAAAATGTTTGTGGAAATATAGTTTACATTTCAAAATGGACATGAAAATTTTCAAAGACTCTATCGAGATTCGAACAGAGGACCTTTAGAATATCGTTCCAACGTCTGAAGCACTAAAACACGGAAGCTCACATCGGAGAAGTCTTAATTTTACATACATACAAGGGCATTATATTAGGGGCCCAAATGGGTATACAATATATAATGCATATAAAAGTAAATATATAGCGCGTACAATTGTACTGTTGATATTTTACTTCAAGTAAACATTTAACATTATAATTACTATTATTAAACCTGAAGTAGCCTTGGATGTAAAATAGTTATCCCAGTCGGACTTGGTGTGTCTGTACAAGATCATCCCTCGGGCCTCGATCCTCTGGGTGATCTTATACAGACACACCGCGTCCTCGCGGGATAACTATTAATTATGTTTCTTAAAGATTCAGGACCTGGTGCTTAACAATGTAAAAAATATTTTTACTGATATAGATATGATCCCGACACTGACAGGAAAAGTGTATGATATAATCATTTATATTGAGGTAAGACCAATAACACTGAGATGACTTATGTTCATTGTCGATTTTATCAGTCAACAATGTACAAATAATCATATTGTTTATTCATGGGAATATAACCTTCTTAATACCGATTTTGGGTCTGCAAGAACCAGGGCTTCTACTGACTTGCAGATAACAATGTTTGAATATTAATCTTTTATCGTTGTAAAGTTTAAAATATAGGATTGCAGTAATCACAACCTCACGGAATAATATTCGACAGTTACTTGCCGACGTTTAGAGATTCCCTTAAAACACTCCAACTTCCAGCACCAGTTAAGCTCCTATATTAGAATTTGTAAGTTTTTTTCAAAGTATGCTTTTGAATTACCACGCAAGTCGTATTTCCGGTTTCAAATAAACTTTTGGAACTTTTAATCCTTATATATGATAAATGCTATGTCATCTTACTACAAAATATAGCAGAGAAAATTTCCAAGGGGACATTCAAAAGTAAAACTTCAATTATGTGGAAATTTGAGCATAAAGAGAGGGATAAATGTGAAAAAACTTGGATATGGAAAGGTGTCACAAATAAAAAGCAAAACATTACTGGCACATATATACAACAAAATCATTTACAACTTGCGATATGATCTTCAACGGAGGAAAGCCACACTATGCTGGAAGTTCTGTACGGCCCAGAATAACTTTTGCGTAGTTAAGTCTAGCGTTACAATATCATGTTAGAATATAACTGACAGGTAAATAAACTAAAACGAAATAAAAAAAACATGACTTCAGGAACACACTTTCCTGACTTGGGATAGGGGCATGAAATGCAGTAGGGTTAAACTACTTTGTGGAGTTTAAAGCCTTTAATATTTGATTTGATAAAGAAATATAAAAGCTATGCAAACACACGATAAATGTCGATCTAAGATACTCCCACTGTGACAAATACATAAAGACAAAACAAAGGATCGCTTTGCTACTCAAAGGAAAGAAAAAAAATTAAAATAGATTTAATGCATCAGACATAATATGATCTTATTTAAAACAGTCTTTGTTTTACCTCTTTGTTATAGTTAATCCAATGCTATCAGCCGAGTTAATTGACCAACATCATCATTAACAACATCTGTTTCAGGTTCTATGATGTAATTTTTTTTTCTTTTTCTTTGAAGATACCAATGATTTTGTGTTTCAAATTGCAATTTTTATCACATCTAAAGTAACTATCAATGATCAATAGAAGGTAGTGTAGATGTTCAGTATTACATACAGATATTTTATCAGGGTAAACGAATGAATGTTGTACTGGAATCTGCACCCACCTTTGACCTCTTCCACCCAGGGCCGCAGTCGAAGGGTGAACGAGGTCAAAGGAGGGTGTGAATTACCGTTCATTCTTAATTTTACCTGAATAAAAAAATTTGTTTAGCTGTGAACTTCAAATAGCCCTTGTAAAAAAGTTTAATAATGACAAGAGAGTAAGGTTATTTTCATTTGGGCTATTTGCCAATCAAGCCGTCCGTTACTTTACACGTGTGAAATAATGAGGCAGAATCTTCAGCATCCAAAAATTCTCAAGACGTGTGCTCTGTTATTTGGTTTTCGCAAATTCTAATATAAAGCAGCAATAGATATTTTTGTAACGCATAGTTACTGCTTTAAATTCCAATGTGGTATTCCATGATAAAGGCTGCACATTCAAATTACACAATAAGTTGTTAGGAACTTTGCTATAATATCATATAAATCAACCAATAACAGTTATTTTTCAAACGGTTTGAACTCTTAAATACATTTAATGCTTTACACAATTAGAAGATATAATGAAAATATAGAATATTTTGACACTTTCATCTATATTGAATGTACATGTTGAATTATGCAGAAATGTCAAAAACGACAGCCACATATATTTTCCAACCAGTTTGATAGATTGTACTGGTTAGGAAAAAACTGTGACCATGTTATTTTATACCCAAGGATCTCCTTTACTGTGGGGTATCTACAAAGTGTACGTCTCCAAATTTCCAACTTTCAAAACAATTTTTCTCCCAGTATGGTTACAATGGTTATGATCATGTCATTTTTTATTATCCAAGGTCGGTCAAACAAGATTTTTTTTCCTTGGGCCCCTTTTTTTTTAATTTGGATGACATATAAAATAACATTCGGAGATATACCAGCTTGCATCAAACAACTTGTATTGATTTCTGACTCATATTCATCAGAACAGTGTTAACAAATTTTCTCGAAACTAATTTGAATATTTTGCCACGTAAGTTTTCCTAATGTTTAATACGAGATAAATCTATAGGGGTGGTATATAATGGAACATTTTAGAGGATTGTGCAAACGTTGCAACGGAACCGAAAGAGTGCTGAAAAGGTAAGTTTCTAATTTTCTCATCTTTTCGAAGATCTATAGTATATTTGCTAAGGTAAACACGAATTAAATGCGATAAGTATGTGTATATGAGACCCAACTAAACAACCGACTTTATGCACATTTCCTAATAATTTTGTAAAATTATATTTTGGTTTTGTGTTGCTTCATTCTCGTTTTTGTTTTTGAGTTTTACTTTATTAATTAATTAAATTATTTATATATTGTGCATGTTCTAAAATAAATGGACAATTATTTTTTCCTTGTTTGTTTGTTTGTTTGTTTTTTTTTTTTTTGCTATGAAGTAGCGGAGGGTATAATGTTTTTGGCCCATCCGTTAGTTCATCAGTCCGTCATCAATATGTTGTCGCCTGGATATTATCCTCGTTTATTGCCAGATTACCATATAAATTGAATGGAAGTTATCCTTATGAAAATCTCGGATGAGTTCGATTTTCAGAAATATCCAAAAAGGGAATCATTTTAAGGAAGGGGGACTTTTCAAAATTCTCAAATTCTGTCGTGTCGCCTGGATACAGCCTTCATTTCTAGACGGATTGCCTTCAAATTTGAATGAAGGTTTTTCCTCATAAAAGTCTCAGATGAGTTTGATTTTCAGAAAAAATCCAAAAGGGGGAGCAATTTTTTCGGGAGGGGGACTTTGCAAAAATGTCAAATTTTGTCGGGTCGTCTGGATATAACCTTCATTTCTCGATGCATTGCCTTCAAATTTAAAGGAAAGTGAACTGCTATAATTTCAGGTGAGGTCCATTTTCAGAAAAATCCAAAGGAGGAACCATTTTTGTTGGGGGGGGGGGACTTGCAGGAATATAATGCTGATATCTAGCCATATAAAAGGACGAATTTGTACGCTCTCCAACAAAAACTTCACCTTCATTATCTCATATCATGTACAGTTACACTTCACTTACCAATTCCAGAAGGACGCTGTTATATGGGGGCGTGGGGTATGTGAGCTTGATCACTAAGATTCTTTCATTTCGTATCTTTTTGACCGACGTTTCTTAAAAGCCGTTGTCAAACATTTTCTATTAATTGTAGGTAATAGTTATATCAACAATGTGCAAAATGGTGCCGACGAAGACATTAGGACTGATTTTGTTTCTTTTAGGTGTATCAATGCACGTAATAGTTAATGATTCAGGTAAGTACATGTTTTAACTGGGTTTAGTTGTTTATTCAGGTAAGAACATATTTTAACCGAGTTTACTACTCTTTACCTCATAATTTCAAGTCATTCCTGTAAGACTGGCAGATAGAGATATTGCCAACTCTCATGCTTTCTGTTTTAAAGTCATAGGAGAAGAAAAATCAATAATGAAAGGAGTTTCCAGATCTGGTGACTGCTTTTCCTCCTTTTTGTGTACAGTGTAGTTTCCCGTAAGTATAGACCCCTGATCTAGGACAATCTCTTCTCCCCAGTGTACAAATTGTTTTATGTAAATGTCAAAAACAAAATTCAAAAACTAACGTCATAAATATAATAAACTGTTGAATTGAATAAAACTGAAAGCTCGCCTGAGCCTTTATTGCTCAACTGGCAATCCCTGCATATACAGAATCTATCAAATCAGGACACATTATTTTCCAGCTAATTAACAATTAGCGATATAATTTCTGAGAAAATATTTCAAAGGTGATTTTCCAATCAATTCTCTGTAGTTTTTGACTACATGTAATGGTTCGCAGATACCATGGTATAAATTTGTATCCTCATCACTTATCAGTGTCTTACACCAAATATCATTTCACTGGCATTACTGGATCTCAAGAAGATTTGTTAATTTTATTAATTTTCCCCTTTTGGATCCCTTTGTAGACTCTCCTTGAAAACCTTCAAACTGTCAAACATAATTATAGATTGGAAGATTTTTAATTAATTTTCAACTTTTTGGCCCTCTGTGGCCCCTTCTCCTTGAGGGTGAAACCGTCAGACATGATTTTGAAAGGGAATCATCAAAGGAACAATCCAACAAATCTTGTTTCTAATTTTCTAATTGGCAAATTAGCCCCAAGAAAATAGGTCAAATGTGATTTCCCATTAAATCCTATGTAAAGTTCGGACCAATGGTGCTATTACCCCTTGGATTCTAGAACATTCATTGATATATCTTTGAATTCTCATGATTTGTCAGTGTTCTAAACAAAATATCATTTCATTGGCATCATTTGGCTTTGAAGAAAAAATTAAAATAAATATTGAATTAATTAATTAATTCCACTTTTGGCACTTTATGGTCTTCCTCTTGGAGCGTCAAACTATCAGACACGATAAAGTTTGCTTCTAATTGACCCAATAATTTCCAAAAAACAGTTAATAAATGATTTTCTATTGAATCCTGTTTAAAATATGGCCGCATGATCCTCTGACCAAATGGACCATATAACCTTCATGGATTTATCAGTATGGAAACTCGACCAGCTTACTCATAAACTTTACAAAGAATCATTTGGATATCATTCAGTCTATGAGGAAGTTGGTCTCGTTTACATACCGAAAACAACTTTTATTACAATAGTAAACATACAACATTCAAAGCTGAAAACATTCTATACCTTACGTCAAGCGTAAACTCTTTGCTAACTGTTTTTGCTATTTCTCGTTTTATGATTTATCTGTTTATTTGTGTATGTATTTTGTGTTTCCTGATTCTGGTACATCGAATGTTAATGGGTTCTAAGCATGATGCGATATCGTCATTTGTTAATAAGCGGGATGCAGGATTGTCAGAAAGATGAACATGGAAAACGGCAGCAAAGTCAGGAATGACGCAGGAATGGCAGAACAGTTTGTCCGTAGTTCAGGAAGAAAGCTTCTTTAAGAGTGTGTCAAATATTTTTCACCCGGAAAAAGGAAAGCTCTTGAAAATTAGCGGGATTGCTTGAATCAGACCCTTCGCCTTTGCAGGGATAATGTATGGAAGATCCTTTACAAAGTTTCCTCATTTGGTCAACCAACATGGCTGCCATTGCTATCAATAGAACATAGGGGTAAAATGACCACACATTTCTCTAAATGGCTGAAACAGCTTTATTTTAAGATGGAATAGGTTCAAATTTTAATTGCTGGAACATGATAAGGAGTTGTTGAACATATATTACGTATTTTTTTCGTGAACTTTGAACTTTTGCCGATTTTTACCGATTATGCAAATTAGGTAAAAATAAATGATTTTTTAAAATCTTCTCTTCTGAAACCACTGTGCCGACCTCAACCAAACTTTGCAGGGATAATGTATGGATGGTCCTGTACAAATTTTCCTCATTTGGATCTGTTTGGTCAACCAGCATAGCTGCTGTTGCTATAAATTGAATATAGTGGTAAAATGACCGATTTTTTAAATAGCTGACACAACTTTATTTTAAGATGCAATAAGCTCAAATTTGTAATTGGAGGAACATGATAAGGAGTTGTTGAACATATATTATGGTTTGCAGATTACCGATTATGCAAATTAAGTAAAAATAAGCGAAAAATTCTTTAACAACTTCTCTTCTGAAACCATTGGGTCAATCTCAACAAAACCTTGCAAGAATTTTGTATGAAAGGTCCTGTACAAAGTTTGCTCATTATGAGCTGCTTGGTAAACCAACATATTTGCTGTTGCTATAAATAGAACATAGTGGTAAATTAAAGGATTTTTTCAAATGGTGAAACAGCTTTATTTTAAGTTGGAAAAGACTCAAATTTTAGTTGCAGGAATATGATAAGGAGTTGTTGAATATATATTATGTATTTTTCCAAAAGCTTTGTACTTCAGCTGATTTTTTCCGATTATGCAAATTAGATTAAAAAAGTAAAAAATTCTTTAAAATCTTCTCTTCTGAAACCACCGAGCCAATACAAACCAAACTTTGCGGGGATTATTTATAGAAGGCCCTCTACAAAATTATCCCATTTTGTGCTGATTAGTCAACCAACCTGGCTGTCGTTGCTATAAATAGAACATAGTTGTAAAATGGCCAAACATTTCTCTAAATGGCTGAAACAATTCTATCTTAAGATGGAATAGTCGCACATTTTAATTGCAGGAACATGATAGAAGTTTTTGAAGATATCTTACAGGTTTTCCCCTGAACTTTGAACTTTTGCCGATTTTTACTGATAATGCAAATTCGTCCAAATAAGCAAATAATAGATGCATAGAGAAAACTTGTAAGTAGCTGAACTGTTCAGTAAGTCAAGTTCTAAAAAACATTTGTAGAGCTTGACTTGCTGAACATTTTAGCTGTTTAAAGTTTTTCTTAAAAGTACCATGTAGCTGTACCAGGTGAGCAATACAGGCTTAGATGAGTCTCTAGTTTAACATAAATAACTTCCTTCTAGCTCAACTGGGCATAGGCAAAGGTGAGCTTATGTCAACACTCTACGTCCGTCCTCGATCACTTAAACCACTTGACCAATCTCGACTACACTTGGCTAGGATACTTTTTGGTGGTCACTTTTCTGTTTTGTATGCCCAGCATCCACCCAAAATGGCCGCTGTTGCTTAAAATAGAAATTTCTTGAAATAGACCTTCATTAAAAGCTGTACATGGTTCTAATTTGAATTGTGAATATGTTATAATTATTTGTTTAAGTTTCGTTTAGTAATTGATGAGTTAATGAATCATGATTGATTGATTACTTGATAAGTCAATTAATCATGATCGATTGATTAGTTGATGAGTTAATTAATCATGATTTCTTAGTTAATGAACCATAATCCCGATTGACTGAGTTGTTGAACTATGCATTACGTTGGCATATCCCATTGTCAAAAAAGGTTTCTAGGCTAGGATCAGTCCAGAAAACAGACGTTTCGTCTTTCTTGAGGAAAGAATGGCACAAAGAAAAATCAATAAATTAAACAGTTAATTATTCTTGACTGATCGATTAATTAAAAAGTCAATAAATCATAAATGATTCATTAATCATTTTATGTTAATTAATCACGATTGATTGATTTATTGAATCATGCATTAGGATGGAATATCCCACTGTCTAAAAGGGTTTATATGTGGGAATCCATTGAAACAAAGCAGTTTTCTTTTTTGGGGTCTGAAAGAAAAGATCAATTAATAAGTAAATGAATTATGATTGATTAATCAATGTTTTCTTGAATCATGATTAACAAGATAATGAATCATACTTGTGTCATTAGATAACTAATTAAGATTTTTCGATTAGTTGATTAATTATGATTGTTAACCAATTAACCCATTAATCATTACATTACATTATTGCCCTTGGGTGTGGGCCTAATTCGAGAACGGTGTAGAGTTATTTGTACCGGTCCTCTCTTTAAAAAGTGCTACCCTCACGGGCCTAATTTTCAAATTTTACTGTAAAACGGGATAAATTCGCGCGTTGAAAATTTCGCGATTTGACCTCTTGCATGTATTTCGCGAAATGATGAATTCGCGATCTTAAACAATGTTGACGTACTTTCCCCTTTATTCTATTGACTAGACTATGAAGAAAAAAAATCGCGTTAATGATGAATTCGCGACAGTAGACAATCCGAGAAAAAACGCGAAAATATTGTTCTCGCGAATATTTCCCGTTTTACAGTATGGGGATCAAAGCGCAGGATCATGTCAAATGTGTAAAAAGGTTTGATGCAAGATCCGAAATTCTAATGACCAAAATCATTAGAATTTTAACGCAAAAAATGCAAAGAATGCGAAGAATATAAACAAAGAAGCATAAAAAGCGGAGATCCGAGTTTTGCCCAAAGTGGATTTCAATTTGTCTTTCTAGTGTTAAAAAAGATGTGTATTTATAAATTTATAAACATTCATACATGTTTATCGGTCGTAAAATTTCAGATAAATATGGAATATACAACGAAACGTGCACGTACATCAACAAATTATGTAATCTGAAATGTTACAGTTTTATAGTACATTACATTTTTACTTTATTTTTCACTTAAAATCTGTAATGCGAGAATTTACAGGCTTATATTTGATTGCACTTTTTACTAGCCGACTTATTCCTTTATTCATATGAAGCAGAGTTCATACAGGGGCTTCTTCAGAAAAAAGAGAAGAGCTTG
>JAOXYH010122098.1:0-10333 GCA_028566455.1 Botula fusca
GCATTTTCATATGCTGGCGACGAGGGTTTTTTTCCCCCGTAATTTGTCACAATGTTAGATTGCATTTTTGCCACCATGTCATGAGCCGTATCGAATTTCTAGACGGAATATTTGCTATAAAAAGCTCGGCACTGTACGTTTTGTGATGATAACACAAACTTTGCTTCAGACGTAAATCATGAAACCTGTATGTAAACAGAGTGCAGTTCATCTGGGATGGACACGAGTGCACACGGGTCTCCTAGACAGTGGGGGGGGGGGGGGTTGGACGGAATTAGTGGGTGTTTGGTCACGAATCACGAAAAAAAAATTCCAGCGATCACGAATCAGAACCTTTGCAAAATTTCGGATCACGGACGAATTTTTGCCAAAAATCCCAATCACGGACCACGAACTCCACGATCCACGGTAATTAAAAAAGGCCAATCACGGGTCACGAAAATACCCTTTCCAAAGTTTGATTTTGAGTATTACCTATTTTCCTGTATCTGTATTTGTTAGGTAGACGTGTTTCTTCATGCTTTGGGAGTGAGAAAAACCAACAACAAAGTGGAACTCTGGTTGTTAAGAATGGCAGTATGTAACGCTATAGTCGATCCATGGCTGTACATAGTTCTGAGGCGAGAGTCACTTCGGAAGATCATTGAACTATTTAACAGATGTTGTAAAAGAAAGACAAAAGCAGCTGCTGATGATGATGAGGCTGAAAGGGAACGGTTACTTGGTGCAGCCACGACTGAAGAAACCGAAGTTCAAAACGTTAATGCAGCGTACGAACGTGAACACCTTTAGAATTTTCATAATTTTGTGGCATACATGTATTTCTAAATTCTAATCCCGACCTCTTTGAACATATTTCAGTCCTTACTCCAGCTTCTTTAAAATTTTGATAATTTATGGCATATATCTATAAATTCTAATCTCGACGTCTTTGCCTCTGTTATGGAAGTTTACTGCCATATTGAGTTTTTCGCTTTACTTTTATTATTTGTGCTTCGATAAGAAGCTGCTTTAGTATATAATACGTAATCTTAGCAGTTTACGACCGCATCTATAGTTATTTTTTCTTTAATTTTAAACGGTAATGTCTACCCACGTAGTGTACTGAAATAATTGACTGGAGTGACTTTGATCACAGATTATCTTGAGGTCACCATTTATCAACAATGAATACTAAACACAATCCTTTAAAATGAATAATAGCAGTGAAATTCGAATCATTGTTCTGTTGTTTTCGTTTTTGTTTTTTTTTTAGTTATGTCACTGGCAACATGTCCGAATACTAAACACGTCCTATAGGAGCAATTCGAAGCATACATCTGTTTTTATGAGTTACATGTATGTCATTAGCATCATGTCCAAATACCAAACACGTTTCATTGAAATGAAAAATATCAGAGCAATTCGAAACATTGTTCTCTTTTTATGAGTTCTGTCACTGGCATCATGTCCGAATTCTAAACACGTCCCTTTGAAATGAAAAATATCGGCGCAATTCGAAACATTGTCCTGTTTTTATGAATTACATCATTAGCATGCCCGAATACTAAACACGTCCCTTTGAAATGAATAATATCGGAGCAATTCGAAGCATTGTTCTGTTTTTATAAGTTATGTCACTGGTATCATGTCCGAATACTAAACACGTCTCATTCAAAAGTTTGGCAAATCTGACTGTTTTATTATACAGGATAGCAAAAAGAAATTTTGGGGGATGTTAATTGACTGCAATCCTAAAATAAAGAAAGGGTTTCGATCCCAACCCCATCCTTCGGTCACGGGTACAGACGTTCAAAAATAAAGTTCCCATGGGAACAAAGCTAAAACTCACAAATTTTCCATGGGAACTTTTCGTTCCGATTGGAACAAAAAAGTTCCTAATGGAACCATGAAAGTGCTCTTGGAAACATTAAAAGTTCCCATGGGAACTTTATTTTTTGAACGGCTGTACCTCTGATCATAGGTTAGGGTTGAGTTCAAAACCATTTTTTTTTTATTTTAGGATCTATATAATAAAAAAGGCAGATTTTCCAAACTCTGGAATGGCAATTTGTCCCGGGACGTGTTACTATGTGTAACCACGTGTTACAAAGACAGGGTACATTTCGGACATAAATGCTACAAAGTGAACAGTTTGAACGGAGTGTTTTGGTTAGATTTTTTGAATAATGACTTGTACGAAACAGTTATAGTCTGTAAGAAAACTACATCAATACTAGTACGACAGGATCTGTAGAGACAGAAGTCGTGCGTTATGCTGAAAATATCTAGTAACAGTTGAGGCTCAGTTATGGGTGAAAATTACACAAAAACTGAATAAGGAAATTGTCAGAAAGGCGTCGATTTTCGGTTTGTTACTAGAACAAGTTTTCGTCTTTTCCATGCAAAACTTCATGATTTGACATTCTTGGCAACCAATCAGAGCGTTTCGAAATATATATATACTTCTCTATTTTAATGGTAATCTCTTGGATTTTCGGATGTTTAATGTCTCAATCTGAGATTATTAACAGCAATAAAAGCGCTGTTTGTTTGCTTCGGTTTTTTTCAAGTGCGTGTATGAATTTCATATCATGAATTTTATACACCATATGCCTTAAACTCAGTTGTTTTTAGCATATACCACCCTCGACATTGTACAAGTAGAGAACAAGAGGTTCCAAGGAGACTGTATCGCTCACCTGGCATCTACGCTTAATACTGACCAACTTTAAGCTTGGCCAGTTAGCAGAAATCAATCACCACAATACCAAATGAGACCCATCAATTACATGTAGGATGAAGTCCCAACAGGATACATAAATGTACATAAAAATCAATATTGTTAATTAATGTCGACATGATTTTGATTTAATCATTATATAACTCCATAGTTGACTATAAAAACAGTAACATAAATTAAACATCTTGTAACTATACTTCTACTGTTCAGGTTTTAGCCAGTTCTTGTATATAGCACAGCAGTTACGGCCATTTCAGTGAATATCTATTTTTGGTAACAGCAGTATTTTAGTTGAAAGAAAGAACTTCCAGAGAAGAGGCTGACGATTTTGATGTAACTAAGACTTTTGTAGAGCTTGGGTTGCTGAACATTTTTGCTACGTACATTTTTTCGCTGTCTATTATTGCTTCAAGATATTACTTGAAAACAGCAAAAATCGTCAAACATTTATATTTCATGGGCAGTTACTCCTAAAAGGAATTGTCTGGTGATCCCATATAATGGAGAAGTTTGTGGAGCTTGATTTGCTCATCATTTATGTTCTTTACAGTCTCTCTCTCTCTCTCTCTCTCTCTCTCTCTGTGTTATGGTTTTCATGATTTTAGCCAAAAACAGCACAAATCATAAAAAAAAAACGTTTTATTGGAACTAACCTCTGACTGTTTCGGTGTAATGGAGACTTCTGTAGCGCCTGACCTGCTCATCATATTTGCCCTTCACAGTTATTCTCTATCTATTATAGATATAAGCCAAAATGATAATTTTACCCATGTTCTATTTATAGCAACAGTACTCATGTTGGTTGATGAGGAAGGTGATCGAACATAAATTAGTAGATATCCTAAGGATGATTCAGACGACTTTTGATCTATGTAGGCCTTGTGGTAGGGAGTCGTCTGACGATTTCTGTGTAACGGAGACTTTTGTGGAGCTTGACCTGCTGATCATTTTTGTCCTTCACAGTTTTTCTCTATCTGTCATAGTTTTGGAGACATAAGCCAAAATATTCACTTCCCCCTTATGTTCTTTTTGTAGCAACAGCGGCCATGTTGGTTAATTGATAGGGTATAGGACTGAATTTTAGAAGTAGATACCCTCAGGATGATTCAGATCACATTTGGTTTCTGTGGGCCTTGTGGTTTCAAAGATTTTTTAACAAAATTACGACGGAAACAGCAAACATTATCAAAATTTACGTCTGAAGCCAAAAACTGACATAAAGAGTGGTCTGACGGTGTCGCCGAGATATTTGTAGAACTTGTCTTGATGAGCAATTTTGCTATTTACAGTTTCTTTTTATCAGTTATAATTGTTTTCAAGATATTGGCAAAAACAGCAAAAATCGTCACAATTTACATTTAAAGGCAGTCCTGCTGATCATTTTTGCCCTCGCAGTTTTCTATATCTGTTATAGTTTTGGAGATACGTATATAAGCAAAAGTGATAGTTTTACCCTTATGTTCTCTAGTATGGCCCATTAAACGTTCAAAGCGTCAGAACATATCAACCAACGTTGAGAAAATCAGTTAATTATAAGGAAATATTAATATAAATTACATAAGAAACGTTGTAGTAAAACAGTATATAAAAAGTAAACACAAACGCGTCAAAACGGGATGCAAAATAACGATCATATAAGATCAGTTTTCCAACACATTTGATATTTTTATTGCTGTTCTTCATCTAAACGTCACAGTGCTGCTTTCCACACGGTGCAACGCTCACAAAATATGTCTCTTACGCCGGTTTACTAGATGATGATAACGCTACATCTGTGCATTGAAGCAAATCTAGATGCGGGTAATATCAACAAATTGTCTTAAACAGACAAGATATCTGACAAATACTGTTAAACTTTTCCTGACAACCTTATACTAATAGTCAGCACACTTTTAGACAACGAGGGCAGATCAAGATATTTGATCGATGACTGGGCATAAAATAAAGTATGAATGGAACGAAACATTCGGATTGACTGCAAAACAATATGGACAAATACATAGTCCTAAAAGACTGTTCTTTAGCATGCTGCAATGTTTTACGACTAAAATGTTTCTTGCAACTCCTCAATTCACATAGAATTCGCGCTGCCATTCTTTATGGAAAAACTGCACAAAAAAAGTTTCATATATTCACAAGCTGATTCTGTGTTCCTCATATGTTTCTGAAAGTACGCTAATTTGTACCACATTCTTACTCAAATCCATTAAGCTTTCACTCTCGTCCCCGACAGTGGCTGCTGTTCTTATAACTAGAATATAGGAGTAAAATAACTATTTTTTGCTTATATCTCCAAAACTATAATAGATAGAAAAAAACTATGGAGGATAGAAATGTTTAGCATGTCAAGCTTAACTAGCGTTTCCATTACCCCGAAATCGTCAGACCACTTCTTGCATGAGTTATTGGCCTTTAAATGCAAATTTTGACAATTTTTGCTGTTTTGACCAATATCTTAAAAGCAATAACAGATAGAGAGAAACTGTAAAAAAAAAATGATCAAGCAAGACAAGCTGTAATAGAATTACGCCGAATACGTTAGATATCGGAAACAGAATACCGACGCAACGACTCCTTACATGAGTTATAAACCGAATGAAACGTAAATTTTGACGATCGTTACTGTTTTTGGCCAATATCTTGAAAACAATAACAGACAGAGAGAAACTGTTAAATGCAAAAATGATCAGCAGTGTAGCTTCACAAAAAACTCCCCACACCGAATTTGTCAGATGACTTCTTACTTGACTTGTGAACAATGAAACGTTAATTTTGGTGATTTTTGCTGTTTTAGGCGAATATCTCGAAAATAATGACAGATAGCGAGAAATTTATCAAAGAAGAAATGGTCAGTAAGGAAAGCTTAACAAAAGTCCTCATTACCCCCGTAATCGTCAAACACTCCTTACATGAGTTATGCGCCATGAAAATTTTAATAATTTTTCTTTTTTCCACCAATATATCGAAAACATTTACAGGTAGAGAGAAAGCGTTAACAGGCAAAAATGATTAGCAAGGCAAGCTCTACAAAAGTCGCCATTACCATGAATTCGTTAGACGACTTCTTACATGAGTTATGCCCCATGAAAAAATGACTATTTTTGTTGTTTTCAGCCAATATCTTGAAAACGTTGACATATAGAGAGAAACTGCAAAATACTAGAAATGATCAGCAAATCAAGCTTTTCAAAGGTGTCCATTACCCCGAAATCTTCGAACGACTCCTTGCATGAGTTATGCCCCATGAAATGTGAATTTTAACATTTTTTTCTGTTTTCGGCAAATATATTGAAAACAATAAAGATATAGAGAAACCTTGGAAAGCAAAAAAAAAGTTTAGAGACTTCCTTATATGATTCCTCCCCTCCGAAATCAGAAACCGTAAGGTAATATAGAGTCCATTAGGCTTTGTCTTTTTCCGTCAGACCATGAAGTTTTCAAATCTTGGTATTGAAATAACTTAAGATTTGAGAGGCGATTTAAATCCTGTATATTTACTTTCATCAGTTGGTATACTGTAATTTGTTTTCCTCTGCAGTTTCCTTATTTTTACTTTTTTAAACAATTTTTATAATTTTATTTTAATTTTTTATAAGTTTTAAGCAAAAGGCTTATCATTGTCTTTAAAACTCTATTGATTGCACGATTTGACTCCTGTGGGTATTTTAGTTTTGTTATTTACAGACGTCCAAAATTTCTCAATTTCACCAATTCAACCTAACATCAATTTACTAAAAGTCAGAATGACTTTTTAATTTAGTTAATATAATTTTCCTTCAGGAAGTGATCTGTTTGTTAAGTTAAGTCGTTAAGCTCGAGTAGTTGTAGTCACAAGTTATTTAATAGTGGATATTTTTGTTGTTTGTGAATTCTATGGCATGATATCAGTTTAAACGTAAGTACGTATATTTTATGTTAACAACGATTGACTATATCTCTGTTTTATGTATATGTTCATTTCCAGTTTGTGAATTCTATGGCATGATATCAGTTTAAATGTAAGTACGTATATTTTATGTTAACAACGATTGACTATATCTCTGTTTTATGTATATGTTCATTCCCAGTTTGTGAATTCTATGCCATAATATCAGTTTAAACGTAAGTACGTATATTTTATGTTAACAACGATTGACTATATCTCTGTTTTAAGTATATGTTCATTTCCAGTTTGGCATAATATCAGTTTAAATGTAAGTACGTATATTTTATTTTAACAACGATTGACTATATCTCTGATTTATGTATATGTTCATTTCTTATTTACATATGCTTTTCATTCCTTAAAAGTGTCGAGGAAACAGTAGAAAAAAATCACAGCATTGTTACACCATTTCTTTTTTGACTCCAAACACTGGTCATCCCTATGTTTTTTCACCTCTTTTCGCATAGAATATACATGTATACAAAACTGTAATCGATCTTTTAGTGTGGTCTTAGCAATATTTGTATTTGCTATGCTTTGTTTTATTTTTCAGTAACCTCATAATTTTATTTTGCAGTTTGTCGCTAATTTGTATCAGCTTGAGATAGTTTCTACCTAATAACTTTAAGCGAACATCCAGATCTTAAGTTGGCTTTTCCACATAGAAACTAAAATTTGGCCTTTTATCTTCCTTCCTTACTTACGAATACTTCAAGATGAATCTAAAGGGGTTTTATTTTCCATACTTTCGCGATGAGCTCAAATACGCGAAAAAAACATTAACCGCGAAAAAATGTAATGATAATATGGGATAATGGTATCAACAATGAAAACGCAAACTTAAAAACTCGAGAACGGATTTTGCTTCTTAATTCGAAAAATTTAACCCCTGCAAAAATTTATCCCTTTACATTATTTTAAATACTGCGCATTTACATGAGAAAGAGTATTTCAGTTAGAATGTGGTAATAAATTCCAGACCAGGAAGTTTACATATTAGATATGTAATAGTTACATCCCAATATGTAAAAGGCATATAAAAGATGTTACTGTAAAGATTTCCATTGAATGGTTATAGTTATGACTTTTAAATTATCGAGAATGTTTACTCCTTATATTTAGTGTAAATGCAAAGGTAAATAATTGCACTACACTTGGGATGGGCATGTCAATTAAAAAGTGTAAAAATAAATGTTGAATGCGGTATTTGTTTATTTAGATCCTTATTTATTATTTATTACTAGTTGTTTTGTGTTAAGTTGCATTTGCATTAATTAAAAGTGAATAAAACGGGGTAGGGCCACGAAGGCATATTTGAAAAAAATGGAGTATGTAATAATGTTATGATATGTTTTTATGGCTTATTAAGACGTTGTCTTCTCATTTATCCAACTTAAAAAAAACATAGTACAGGTAATAATTAAAAAGTTGGATAATTGAGAACAAATAAATTTACCTGTAATTAGGGCTTGGGATGTGTGATGGGTCAATACAGTTAGTGAGAAATAGTTCTTTTATTGCTGATGAATCTTTTAAATATATAATAACTATGTGACTGTAAGCTAAAATAATGAAACAATAGTTTTCTTTATTCAAGATGTATAATATAATACATTCAAACAAGAAGGCAATCTATAATGGCCCTTTTAAAAAGATGTACAAAAATCATAAAACGGTTAGATATGTGGCACAATATTGTTACAGTGAACCAGAGAAAAATACCTTCCACACCATGAATATCAATACATTGTTTTCAATATCAAGATTTGAGTTAAAATAAAAGCACACAAAGGTAACATCAACCTTTAAGACATCTATTTTTCAAAAATGAGCTCAGTGTTTGTCCGTCATAATGAAAACGCCTTTTAAAGTAATTCTTTTTCACGATTTTGCGCATATTTTGCCAATCTTTATGAAAAGCTACAAAAACAACTAGCTAAAACTTGACATAAAGAGACTGTATTTACATTAAAGGATCTATAGAGTCGTTCCAAAAGTCAGCAGCAAAACCGCATTCCCTGTTCATTTTCATACTTTCAAGTATATTATGAGTTCATTTTTCTTCTTACCAACATAAACTTAACATCTCTCATAGTAGAATGTAAGTGGAACAAATTAAGATACTAGCACTGTCAAATATTTGTAGGTTAGTAAATTCACTTCTGTTTCACTTTGCTGTACAATTTCATATAATAAATTCATCTTATGATGAACTCCGTCAAAGTTTTCTAATGTGCAGCACTTATAAATTACAGTATTATAGATTATCACAAGATTCAGTAAAATTCTGATGTTGGCAGTACCAACATCTATAGAATAAAATTAGAGATGAACTTACAAAAATTTTCTTAAAAGTTTTTCTTTTTATATATGAAAATGCATAGGCACAATGCTTGTGGTGTTCATGTCTAGCACAAAACTGTATTCTATTTTTCTTAGGGTCTACTTATTCCAAGCCATTTTGTAGTGGTGATTAAGTAACAAATGTTTACATACCACCAACTAATAAAATAAGCAATAGGGTCCTCTAACTTTTTGGATTTTATTATGAGACATGTACTTTTTACTCATAAACTACTCCAACAAGGATATACTGAAGAAAGATTGAAGTCATCACTACTTAAATCCCTACGATTTTACGAACAACATCACGAGTTGGTTGATTGATAAGTCGTTTCTGTGTCTCATCTGACTGGCGACATTTTCTCCAAATCATAGATCCTGTATACAAACATTTACAACGTTAAAAATGACTTATTTCAACATTTCACTGATTGTGACATTCGCTGGATATGACTTTGAATTTGTGGTCACTTGGCAGGTGGTGCTGACATACTGTAGATCAGGATATATTCGCGTGTTGAAAATTTCGCGATTTGAGTCCCGAGTTCAATTTCGAAACGAACTTGCGATTTGAAACACAGTGCGTATAATTTCCATATATTCTATAAATGAAACCGATATTGAAAATTATTCGCGGGAATGATTATTTCGCGGTTGTAGTTATTCGAGAATAATCGCGAAAATATAGTTCTCGCAAATATTTCATGATTTACAGTAGAAGATGGTACTTACCTTGTCGACGCACCTGGGTGCCATTTCACTAAAGGTTGTAAATGCTGTAAAGGACTTACGATTGGTCGTAACTCTTACTACCTTAGGTACAATTGTGCCCCGATCTCGCTTCGACGTATTTTCAAGCTACTAATGTATAGTGATGAAGGACTAATTGATCCTGCTTGTTCCGTAATGAAGACGTTTTCAAAAATATTTTTGAAGCTACCTTGCAATTACAACATTAGGAATGTATTTCGTTTCAATGGTCCGCGATGTGTTTGCAATTGCATTTCAGCCAAAAGAGAAAATAACTCGCACATAATTAGATAAATAAGTGTGAATAGGAATGGAGTTTAGCCGAACCACTTGCAATGCCTGACGCTTTGTGTTAAATGGTACAATATTCGAATCAAATACAAAGATAAAAAACGAACTATTCCTTAAAGTGTAATACCACAATTCAACTAAAAGGACAATTTCGAGAATTTTTATGTATGTTATTTTTAACAAAAGTGCCTGAAACTTGTTTGTCCGTTGCTGTATTAAAATGATTACAGTGAAACCTGTCTATACCGAACCCCTTTGGGACTGAAGAATAAGTTCGGTTTATGTAGGTGTTTGGTTTACAC
>JAOXYH010122314.1:0-10331 GCA_028566455.1 Botula fusca
GTTTGGCTTTTAAGGAACAATTGATGCAAATATTTTTGACATTGTGAAATATTATGATGGGTGAATAAATTGTGAAATGCTAAGATGGGTGAATAAATTGTGAAATACTAAGATGGGTGGATAATAGTCAGACGAAAAATAAGACTGAAAGGAGGTATGATAAGAGCTTCAATTTGGCACCTAAATAGTTGAATCATGAAAATTCCTTCAACCTTTCAACATTCTGAAATGAATATTGTAACATAGGCTGGCTATTTTAGGATACAAATTTTGATTATGTTGTCACAGTGATTCATCAATATGTCATAATTTGCTGAATTTGACAAAAAATGGTCAATTTCTGCAAAGTTTTTGGTAACATTCAAATACGAGTAACAGCCTTCCCCAAAAAGATATTTGAATCATATGTTCATCTTTGAAAAAGACACCATTCAGCAAAATCTGTTGTTTTGTGAGGCTGTTGCTCATATCTAAATATTAAAAAGAAAGTGTCAAAAGCATCGCAAATTTGCATTTTTTTAAGTCTTTATTTTTAAATGCACTAACTTAAAAGAACTAGAGCACACAAGAAAAAGAAAACTGATCAGATTTTTTTTTAATATCTGACAGAGTAATGTCTATAATGATTATATATGCAGAATGATCATTGATATATTTATAAGACTTTATGATTTCTGGATTCGAGGGGCCAAAAATGTGGCCTTATCATACCTTCTCCTGTCCTATGGTCAAAAGGTGTGTGAATATATGCATGTTTGAATCTTTTTGTCCAATTGATTTTGTAAAATTTCCTTGTAATTTCAGGACAGTTATAACACTAAAACACAGACAGCACAGGCACTTGTTTCATGAGGGCCTCAGGGTTCATATATTTTTTTCATGAAACAAGTGCCTGTGACAGACAGACTGACAGAGAAGGGATACACTGCACCTTGCTGTGGCAAAAGTTAATTATAATGTGACCTTGATCTTTGACCTCACAGGGTGTAAACAGAGTTTGAAAGACTTGAGGTATACTGTGTCCAAAAGAGTGATAGGAATGGACAGACAGACACATGGACTTTTCCTTTATTATATATCTGTTCCACAACTTTGTTGTGAGATAAAATTAGTAAACATTTTTCAGTATATCAGTGTCTGCCAAATTCGTCAAAAACAATAGATAAACCACTATCAATTCCTGGAATATTACTTACATAATGTTTTACTAAGAACTGAGGTTTGACCTAGCCCAGTGGTTTATCCTGTTTGTAAACAGATAAAACTGTTACATCTTTTTATTTTAAAATAATATGTAATACTAGTTGCTCACTGTTTTATATATGTGTATCATGTAGCTTTATTCAAAGCTCAAAATATGAGTTGTAACCTGAGGAGTTATCTCCCTTTAAAGAGTTTTGATAATTTTTTCAATAAACTTGACAAATTTCCTTGTGTTACAAATGACCATAATTTGAAAGTAGCCTGTGATCTCTGTTGAGGCTTTTGAATAGTTAAATAGTGCTTTTGACTTTCACAAATCCTGCTATTACATGATTCTGCATCTTACTTGCAGAAGACTGGCATATTTATCCCTCTGGCCACTTATGGGACTCTTAGAGTAAATGAACTTGAAAAAAAAGGATTTCAAAAATGAGTTAGCCAGAATTTATAGCACCACTAGCAACTCTGGGTTTCTTGAAGTCTTTGACAGAATGACTTAGAAAGCCTTTGTGAGAGTGACTTAGAAAGACT
Organism: Botula fusca; assembly: GCA_028566455.1. Taxonomy (NCBI): domain Eukaryota; kingdom Metazoa; phylum Mollusca; class Bivalvia; order Mytilida; family Modiolidae; genus Botula; species Botula fusca. The sequence goes on from JAOXYH010122314.1 coordinate 1,735, forward strand.
TTGACAGAGTGACTTCCAAAGCCTATAACAGATTGACTGTAAGCCTTTGGCAGAGTGACGTACAAAGTCTCTGACAGAGTGAATTACAAAGTCATTGACAGAGTGACACAGCCTTTGGCAGAGTGACTTGCAGCCTTTTACAGAGTGACTAACAAAAGCCTTTGACAGAGTGACTTACAATCCATTCACAGAATGGCTTACAGTGTTTGGCAATGACTTACAAAGCTTTTCGCAGTGTGACTTATAACACCTTTGACAAAGTGACTTAAATGCCTTTGACAAGGTTTTTTGACTGACTTGCCCAAGATTGGCAACTCCTTCTTGCTTTGAAGAGTTCATGGTAGACACTTGATGTAGGCAACCTGTAATATATTTCACAAAAACTTGCCCAAGGCTTGTGCTTCCCTCATGAAACATGAAGTAACTTGTGCACCCCCAAATAATGCTGAATTAAAAATAAATATAATGCAGTTGACACACCGGGACACTTGACCTGAACAAGATACCATACAGGTCTGTGGTACCTGAAATATTTATTGACCCACTAATACTACATGTACCAAATCTTATAGGAATGCCTTTGTTCTTGACTTGTTGCTATGAGAATACATGGAGTAAACAGAAGGCGTCGGTAAACAGTGTTATTTGAAATAATGGTTTGAAAATGGTTGATGAGTGGACGAAAATGTCTTTTGATGTGATGGCATTCAATTTACAGTTTTGATGGAAAATTGTAATTAATAAGTCATTAATTACAAGTTTTTGAAATACTGTAAAAGTACATGTATTTATTTTCACTGATTCCAATTTTCTCGGTTTCCTGAAATTAAAATTTTGTACATATTTGCTGGTACAATTTTTCAAGGTTATAAAGTAATTACTATAGTTATAAGTTAGTAAAAACGAGTAATTCGCTGGTATTAATTTTTGCGGAAAAATTGCTAAAGTGAAAATAGCAACACCGCAAAAATTATTACTTTTACAGTAATAATTTGAAATATACATGCATTACAAATTTTTGAACAAATTGTTCAAACTTTATCATTGAAATGTACATGCATGTATATCCTTGAGGCAGCTTAACTATTTGCACTTTTAATATAATGTCAAAACAGCTAATGAAATGTACACCTGTCTCCTTGACATTGCTGAAAGGGATGGGATTTATTGAAATAATATGGTTAAAATGAGATCAGCCACTGCAAGGTAAAAATGTCTAAATTATTTTGTAGTAAACTTCAGTTAGCAGTTAAAGGATGCTTGAAAATGTACTTATTACTTGGTAATATACTTTGGGTCAGCTATCGGTTAAACTGTGCTTAAGCAGGCAGAATGTACAATTATTTGAGAAATAGTTTGTCATGAACACCTCTTCGTCAGGTCTGTCTGTTTACATGGTTATTGTCTGTTAATGTTTTTTGCCTCTTCCAGAAGATCTTGATGTATCTTACACATTTGCAAAATTGATACTTTAACAATCCAAATCATGGTTTTGGGAATGTTACTAATAATGGGAAAATGGGAATTGGGAGATGTTATTGTGCAAACTTTGGCAGTTTTTTTTTATGGAATTTTACTTTTTTGTGGTCTGTGTGGATCAAAGTACTCTGTCTGAATTTTTTCTTTTTAAAAGAACTACTTTATGTGTTGCCTGTAAGAAGAGCAGGATATTGTTTATAAATTTCCTGTGTCGAACAGATCTTCTACAGCCTTGGCCAACAAAATTGTTGCTCTTTTTCTCTACTTTGATAATATCATCCAGTCTGATTTATAGAAAAATATGGCCAGTGAATTGTAACAAACATAAGGATATATATTTTTTTAAAAGTTAATCAATATTTTCTCAGTTTGTCTTCCTAAATCCTAAATAAAGAACAAAGCATTTAATTGTAGTTTAAAATTTCAAAATATTTGTAGGACGATAAAAGATATTAATAATTCAACGAGTCCTTAACACAAGCATGCACATAAAACTATGCAAACATTTTCTAATACAATGTTTTGAGTTTTAAATCATTTATTGTCGCTAATGAATATTTTAATACTCTCATAAGTCATTTATAATAAGGAAACCAAAAAAGTAAAAAAAAGCCCACACAGATATACGGAAAAGTCTGTTTATGTGAGGAAGCTCCGTCGACTACTGTACACCTGTTATTTCATATCATATAATTCACTATACAATGTTGTAATTCGAAAGATAACATATTTTTTAACACACCTGCAGGGATTTTGTTCATTAGCGGAAAATTAGCATTTATCTGGATCAGAGATTTTCCGAAGTTTTCACACCTTGCAGTTGGATTTATCCGATCATTCATTAACCATTGAAATCCATCTTCGTTTCACCAGACTTACATAATGAGACATCAAAGTTTGATGGATAAGTCTCAAAATTGATGAGTGAGGTTTTTATATACAAAAAGTGCATATTTTTTGTGTATTGCCTGTTTGGAAAAATATGGGAATTTTCTAAAGGTAAGTTGACACATCTCTGTCATTGATCAATCAAATAATTTTCTTTTTGTATACAGTCAGTTTTTAGGCATCTTTTAAAGGTAAGAAGTTATTATATCTTCAATTCATCGATCTTATCTTAGCTTGTTTATTTACTTTCAATTTTATTTCAAAATATTCGAATATATTTTCTATTTTTGATATTTGATACTTTTAATATTAAAAGGCTGCACTAAATATTAAATGGATTTCTACTTGAAAGTTAAAAAGGTTTTCACTGAAAGTGTACAACATTAAATTATTTCTTGCATTAAATTTCATGTTCCATGTAGAACCGTCAAAACATGGGTTATAGAAATCCTTGAGGAAGTGATTATACATAATTATATGTTTGAGATACATATACTCAGGTCAGCTAAAGGCAAGTGACATTAGCAGGTAACAATCATTGAAATTGATCATTGTAATTGATACACCTGTAATTAATTAGTAATTAACAGGACAGGTGAACATTTAAGGTAGGGGCACCTGTCTCGAACAATCAGTTGACAATCCATATTTGTACATGTATGTGCAAATTGAAAAACGATGACAAGTTCTGTTATTTTAGCTCCATTATCACATTTTCCTCGTTTAGAATATCATGGAGGAACCCTGTTTCTTATAACGGATAGATACCAGGGACAAACACATCAAGTTGAAGTAAGTCAGGTAAACAAACCCACGGCTGTAGCCGAGATACGGCAGAATTTTATCAGATGATGGGTACTCGTTCAAGCTTTTATCCATCGGCTGTAAAGAAATTGTTGTAGCAGCTTTGTGTGCAGAAACTAATTAGTATGATATTTATAGCTTTTTGTTTATTAATTCTTAATCATATAATGCATGACACTTGTGACCCTATTGAGTATATTTTAATACTTTTTTTACAAACTATTTATGTTTTTTGAAGGATTAGGTAAATATTTTTGGTCCTTTTTGATCTAGCTTGTAACTTGATGTTTGAATTCTGTGTTGACAGTTCATGACATGCAATTTCCAGTTTATTTTTTATGTGGGAGAGATTTTTTCGGTTGTTTGAAGAGAAATATATTTGCTTAAGGTGGTAATAACATCCCACATACCAAATTAGCACTCTGCTTATTGTGGCTTTCTCAGTTAAGTGACTTGCTTGTTGTTGCTGCATGTATTTGAATTTGGAGTAAGGGGAAAAATGTAGGTGGGCATTAGTTTTACATGTCAAAAATTCTGCTTCTTTTTGCTGAAAAACAGAAACAAATGATAAAAAGGATACAGTGACAAAAGTCAAATATCAAATATATCCACATTTTCCTCATGTACATATACAGCCTAAGAAACAATGCAAAAAAAAAATGTGCAACATATTATATCACTTTGTCTTATGTGAAACAGTGATATGGTTTTCAAAATAAGGAATCTATGAAATAGGTTATGAGACAATATGTTTATGACCACTGAACCTCGTGTTGACCTGAAGAGCGAGGGCTCCAAACAGAATACTTGTATTATTTCCTGTCACATAAAACTTTTGAAAAAAATGATAGACATGCATTTGTGAACAATTTCAGTTTCGTTTGCATTGTAAAGAAAAAAGAAACTTATTTTGTTAAAATTTTCCTCTTTCTGTTTTTAAAGGAAAATTATTTTCAAAATTTTATTACGTAATTTCAAGAAAATATATTTATTAATATTTTATTTTTCAGCACATTTTCCTGTTTTTTTTCTTTGTAATTAATGTTGTAATGATGCAAGGTCAATATATTAATTAGTCAAGGAAGTGCAGATACAATATTGTTCACTACTCCTACAACTGTGGTTTGTCTTGTCAAATTATATAAAAAATGCACATATGTCTGTCAAAATGACATTTTAAAGAGAAATTTTAAAGATGACTCTTTAAAAATGATGATACAGTGGCCATAAACTTTAAAACTGTTACAAGAAATATATGGTAAAACATAAATTTTGAATGATGACACTGAGTCACTCATAGCATTTATAGATATCAAAACCATCTTAGTGCATTAATGGTTAAGTAATCACCATGCGTATGGGAGGTTGTGGGTTTGATCCCTCAGCTGGGTTAAACTATTCCATAAAAGCTCATGGCATAAAGAATTGTTAGTAAAGACCGCTTGGCTTGATATCAGAATAATTTGTCAAAGTAGATACAAGTACTTAACAAGACTGCTGCCTCATTGTGCCAGTCTAATAAATATACAATCTCAGCACTCCTGCCCTCTTTGCTATGGTTGTCGTCCACAGCACGGCAACCATAGCAAAAAAAGGGGGAGGAAGTGCTAACATCATGTTTTAGTTAGGCTGCATCATGCTAGAATGCATTTGTTTTATTATAGACTGCTCATGAGGTAACCATTCTTCTACAGTGTTGTCTGCATTTCGAGGTATAGTTCTGAGCCGTCAGACAATGATCCTATCATCTTAGCAAACAGCACTATAGGAGGACGGTCACGAAACAGAAGTCCATAATAATATTAGTACATTACATGACAATAAATATCATATGATAATATCTATTGTAATATTTGCATGATAGTTAGTCAATCGATGAAGGTACAGCTGACTGTGGGAACATGCCATGTGCTGGTATAGTGCACCTTTTAGGTATAGTCTTCCTGTGTGAAGGATCAACCTTATGTGTTATACGTGCTGAAATTTAGCTAGCTCAGTATCTTGGTATGGTAGAAAGTAGGTTATCATATCAATTCTGACTGTATACTGCGGATTCATTTATTTTCGTGGATACCAATTTTCATGGTTCAAGAAATATATAAGCTTTCAGGGATACTGAATTTTGTGGTTTTGCTTTTACTTAGTATTAAGTCAACTGATAATTTACATTTCGTAGGATACTTATATTCGTGGTTCTGTAGTAGCCATGAAATTCATGAAAATTGGTATCTCACGAATGTTAATGAATCCGCAGTATTCTTCTTTTTCCTATTAATATACCGTGAAAGTACTTTTATTCATGGATACCAATTTTCGAGGTTTGTGGAAAATCCCTTGGTTCATGAATTCTTAAATTTGTAATTTCATACTTTGCACAGAAAAACTTTAGTGGAAAATTTTCATTTCGTTTGGTACCTAATTTCTTGGATTTATTGAACCACGAAATCCACGGAAATTGGTATGCAATGAATAATAATACTTTCAGAGTATGTGCAGAACTGCTCACTTAATTTTAATCAACAATCGTCATTCTATCAAATTAAGATTCTACCTTTGTGAGTCATTTAATCCCTGATTTAGGAAGTTATAGTATGTAAAAGAAAGAATAATTTACTTTTTACAGGCAATTTTTGGTGGACATATTACTAGGAAAAGAACCAGTGGAATCAAGGCAAATCCAGTGTTTAAAGATGGACAGAATGTAAAAAGGGGAAATAACTCCAGCATAGAAAATGACATGGGAGGGATTGAAATTGAAGTTTATAACAGCATACCAAAAACAACAATAGAAAATGTGACTAATGACGGAAATTTAAAAATGAAAGAGCAATTAGCTAAGGAAAATTCACGGGATAAAGTTACCGTGACAAACGGAAATGTTTGTGTTGGGGATATAATTATAGAAAATGGTTATAGAAATCCAGCTTTTGATTCAGACAATGATAGTATGAATGGAGAGGGGAATGATGTGTTAGAACATACAGTTAAATACACTGGGGAGGGGCAGGGTGGAGAAAATATGGCAGGATCAGATTGGCCTGATATTGACGATATAGCTTTACCATCAGTGCCTCTGGGCCAGGATGAAATGGAAACATTGAAAACAAACGATGATGCCTATGAAATGATTGATTATAACAGAAATAATAAAAAGATGAAAAATGAAATTGATATCGGTGACATTCAAATTGATGTTGATAGTTGTTTGGAGGCAAATAAAGGTAAAATGATGGAAAAGGTTTCTGTTGGTAACATAAACAGCGAAGACCAAGCCTTAAAAGTGCAAACAGTTACAGCGTCGATTAATGAGTCAGAAAGTTCAGAAAAATTGGAGGAAAGTGACAATGACAAAGATGAAACAGGTAAACAGAGTGTTGGTGAATCGAACTCTGAAAATAACTTGGAAAATACAGAGTCACATGATCTCAGTGCTTTGCAAACCAATGAAGTTGATAATAAACAAAGAACAAATACAGACAGTTCAAGCTCAGAAAATTGCGAAGTGAATGAAAGTAACAGTAGTGACGTTGTGCAAACCAATGAAACCACTCACCATGAAAGAAGTGGTTCTTTACCGTTTGAACCAAAGTTAAATGGGTCAGTCAATTCATACATTTATGATGAAGATTTGATTCAGGAGGATGAAAGTGAAAAATCCAAGAAGAAAAACAAAAAAGTAAAACAACGGAAAAATTCATTGCCAGATCATATTTTGAACTCACTTAACATGAAACCATCCAAACCTATTCTTGTCCCTGTTGTCGTTGACGATAGTGCTCCTTCAGTAGGCCGTTCAAGGTCGACCGATAGTACAAACGAACAAAAAAGTGTCAAATTTTCAGACGATACTGTGTTTAATGATCACAAGCCAAACAAATACAAAAAAGAAAGGGTAAATCTTAAAGACATTTACAAGGGTAAAATTTCCAGTAAGGAAGCTGTTGCCAAAATGAATCCTATGTTTGTGGATGACGACAATCAAGGTCTAACAGATGACCAAAAAGCAGAAAAACTAACACAGGTAATAAATGTATAATTTGTTAATTGAATGATTTAAAGCCACTTAAACAAAGCATTTAAGCTGTATTATGGTGGCCAGTTCAGTGGCCAAGGAAGCCAAATGGTTGACCAGGTGGGAACATCTTACCTAGGGAAGGCAACTTTCAAACCTTATCTAGTAAATAATGAAAATACAAATATGTCAAAGTCAGATTCCAGGAAAACAGGATAATTGTGGTTTCTTAGATGTACCTTCTCATATATTACATATGTATACAACTGAAGTCTGTCCCAGAAGTGTTAAATAATGAAAAACTGCTCTGTCACCTAAATGAATTACAGGGAAATTCAAAGTCTGACAAGTGTATATGAATAACTGAGAGTGAGATAGTGACCTTATTTCTGTCACTTCCTATTTTTGTACCCCTGTTAAAAAGGAGGGATATACTGGTTTACCTGTGCCTGTCCATTAGTCCCTTACACTTTTTTTCTGTCACATTTTCCTCAGCAGCTGCAAGTTGCAGCTACTAGATCTTTGGTACCAAGTTTTAGCTGGGTGAGCTTATCGTGCAATGCAGATCTGCCAACAGGCTACTTCCTGTTTGCCATCTGAATCAGTTTTTCAACACAGAATATTTTCATCACATTTTTGTCAACAACTAGAAGTCACAGCTTCTAGATGTTTGGTACCAAGCTTCAGCTGGATGAGCTGTACTGACTACTAGCTAGCTGTGTGATCCATTCTCATGTCATCGAATAGTCTACTTATTGCTGATTTAAACATTTTTTTGCAACATCGAAGCAGATAAGGGAGAGGAGGGGTATACATAAATGTTGCAGTAACTCACAGTATAACTTGTTTCTATACGTTTTCTTGTATTTGTGCTCTACATGTGAAAAATGCAGCATTTCTTCAACAAGGTGAAATTTTCTATCTCTTATTCCATTTCAAGGTATTGGTGTGCTCAAATGGATTTGTCATTCTCCATTGGCTGTGCATGTTCCTAGTTCATTTATTTTATAGGAAAAATAGAATCTTTAAAAAAAATACACCCAAGATAACTGACTCTAAATAGCAGACCTATTTTACACTTAAATGCCATTGAAAATGTTCAAAATTGACTTTTCTTGAGATTACCAGAATTTTGTGTGCAGTTAAATGTGGAATTAGCTAGGTCATGATCTCGTTTTCATTCATTTAAAATGTCATGCTGCAAAAATTCTTATAAACCACCAAGTAAAGTTAAAAAATCCATTATATATAGGAAGTGGGATAGACATGAAACCTTTGTTTAATGCAGCATTCATTTACCTATAGGTATATATAGAGATATATAAAGTTGTATCCAATTGACAATATTTTATTAATTTTAAGGGGATTGAAAAGCCACATTAAAGAAGTCTTTTAGCTACATGTATATTATGCT
>JAOXYH010122424.1:0-10330 GCA_028566455.1 Botula fusca
TTTTAAGAACAGATCTGTTACCGTAAATATACGGCTTATAAATCAAACAATGTTTTGGTGTTTATTTCCTTATATTTATTTTTGTTTTAAAGTAAAAGAAAGTAAAAGAAAATTGCATTCAAAACATGTGTCGATTTTATAGAACTGTCTAGCATTCAATATTTCCTTCCATATTTTGAGCCATTTATTTATTTTTTTTGTATTAAGTTATATAATTAACGTGCATTTCATTTATTGTATAATGTTTTCATTTTTAAACATAGTCCACAGTACAACTATACCAACATTGAAATTGTGTCTCATTTCTACTTTTTTTTTAAAATTATTATCATTGTATTTTGTAGTAAGTGAGTGGAAAATAATAGGTAAACTCATTTTACATTTTACATCCAATGTCATAATCTGTAAGATAAAACCGTCCAACCTTCTACATTTTAAAGACTAATACACGTAAACGTGGGCAACAAAAATCTTCTATGCAAAAGAGTATGGTTATATTGCTGTAAATCTTTGTGTAAAATTCTAATTCAATACTCAGCAAGTTGCCTTTAAATTGAAGGATTGAACAACGACCTGTGTACCCATTTACTAAATATAGGAACTGGACATTTATATCCACACCTCCAATGTGTAAAGACCCCGAAGCCTGCCTTCAGTTCATAAGAGATTTTAGAACCAGAGAAGATGATATTGTTTTGTGTTCCTCTCTAAAATCAGGTAGGCCTTTATTATGTTTTTTTCTATTTTATAACAGAAAAAACGGTATGATAGTAGGCAGATAATAAGGTTATGGATAGACTTACTGACTTTCTACTGGTTGTTATTTAAGTTTTGCCATTTCAACATGGAAAGACATTGATTTTCTTCCGAATTTGATTATTAAGGTCTTTCCATGTCAACATTGGAACAATTCCATGCATTCTTCCAATTTTTTTTTGTATTCCGCCAATTTTTAAAAGTGCCGTGACGCGTCATATTACCACATATGATCTCGAAACTTGACATATGATATCGATCAATTTTCAGTTTTCAAAATTATTCGGGGAGGAGTGAATTGTTGTCGCTTACAGAGTTATCTCCAGAGTTAAAGTAGGTACAATACAATAAAATATTCCCATTGCGCACTCAGAGAACGGAATTAGCCATAATTAGGATTGTCAGATTCAACCAAAACAAAATACGGCGCCAAATTTTAAACATTGAGAGATACGATTCCGAAATATATTATAATCTACTTAAAGTGATTGTTGCACCCCAAAATGTGTACCTACATGTGTATATGTGACATGGAATAAAAATATCAAAATTCAGTCGCATCCGATTAGCAGTCACAAAACAGATGAAATATCGGCAACAGAATACCGAAGCAACAGGTTGAAGTGGAAATCTAAAACTCGTGAATCCAGAGACAAGGCAAAAGAGCGGAAACGTTTATATGGATTCTTTTGTAGTTTTTGGGATCCAATACAAACTAGGAAAGTCCTCAGATGTTTTATCTAGGAAAATATGTAAGGATAACATGAAGGACTTGTGGTTAGCTGGAATTTCATCTTGATTAAAGGTAGTGCTTTTGTAAGTGGGATTACTAGAAACACTCTCGATTCTACATTAAAACAATAGTAGATCCGGCTCATTTTTTCGATAGGGGGCTTTGAAAATTATTCAATATAGACATTTCTTATATAGGGAAAAATACTTTTTTCAATTTAAAAAAGATGTTGATAAAAAGGTTAAGAGAATTTGTATTTTTTTTTCAAAACACTTTTAATATACCAAATAAAAAATAGGGATCATCGTCCAAATTTTTAAAAATATTTCAGAATATGTATTTTTTTCACCATCATTTCTTTACAAATTATCCCCCGAAAAAAAAATATGGCAAAAATTCTAGAAATTGGAAATTACATCTTTTGATTGTATATGGCTTGTTTACTTTCTTAAAATAAGTCTTTTTTAATCCATTTTCTACGAACTTTATCAAATTTTTATAGAAAAACCAAATGAATGCTCAGTTTTGAACACCCAATCTACCTTAAGAGAGTTTTCACTATTTATGGAGATAAAAATACTTATCAATTGTTTTCAAACAATTAACCTTATGTTTTATTTAAACTTTTGACGTAACGCGTCTCATTCCTTGATGTCGTTTCGTCCAGTTTGTTCTCTATGTAAATGTATCTTCTCATTTTACTAATAAAGATGTGTACTTTATTGGGAAAAGGTAATTCAATTTTCAGGTTATAGAAAAGTTTTAGTTCTATAATAATTGATGAAGTTAGGTTGAAATCTTCTATGCATGCTATTACATATATCTGGATGTTGAAAGATAAACAGTGTACATCTCTCAATTAAATCGGTAAGTAGATCATTGAAAACATTTTGATTTCATACAATCCTCATCCATTTATATTCATGCAGCATGCTTGATTGTAAACTGCGCGAAGTATGTATATTTTTTATTCCCTTTGGATGTAAAAGGAGTAGTGAGTGTGAAATGAAAGGACTGTGTTAATTAGTTCAGTGTAAGTTTATCATATTTTACTCAGTTAATTCGTGCAATTCATTCTAATTTAATTGTTAACGGATGCAAAAAAAGCAGCAGGACATCCTTATTCTTCCGGAGCACCTGATGTTACTCCCTGGTTTTGGTGGGAGTTAACATTGCTAGTGCTTTGGTTCTCGTGTCGTCTGTTTCTGTTTGGTTTGTTTGCTGCACATTTTTGATTTCCAATTCCTGTTGGTTGTGTTCTGGTTTGTTTCCGCGTTTTTGACTTATCCGTGGATTCATGGGTGTAGGATTTCTGCTCGAACTTGTAGCTTCCGTATTCTGTTACCGATATTTGATTGGCTTACACAGTTCAGATCATGTCAACCGTACAGAGCATTCGGTATTAATATTTAAAAATTACCCCTGCGAAACGAAAACATGAAAAGCGATCGTTAAAGGCCTAAATAAGTGTATCATGTTAACTTTGCATAACTTTACGCCCTCGTTTAACGAAAGGTCTTGTACAAAAAAAAAATTGGATTTTTCGTTGAGCCCGTAGACTGAGTTGAACTTTACAAAAGTATTTTTCCAAACCTATAGTAACGGATTGTGATGCTTTGACATTTTTAAGGTACACACTGGATGCACGAGATTTTATCCATGTTGGTTGCACAGAAAACAGATTATAACATATATGGCTTATGGTGGGAATTAAATTTTGAATGCATCGTGCATCCAAAAGAAATCGATGAGATAAAAGGACCACGGATTTTTAGTACACATCTCCCGTTCAGCTTTCTACCCATTCATCACATTGAGAACGACTACAAGATTGTTTATCTGAACAGGAATCCGAAAGACAGACTAGTCTCCATGTACCATTTCTTGCAAGGAAAAGTAGGAGTACCAGATTGGACATGGTCTCAATACTTTGATCAACATGCTGTTAATGGTAATTCAGCATGATCTCAATTTTTATAAAACATATATTATATCTAGAGAAACGGTATGCTTTCACCTCTTCTAACTGAGCTTATCGATTTTCCTTAAACGATATGTATTTCTGTCAACAGAATTTAAACCAAAATGAAAATAGTATAAACAAGTTGAATGTAAAGTTAAGTTTACAATGTGTCCCCTAATTAGCCTTCTGAAGATCATTAAATTTTTAAAGTTAAATAGACGATATTTAAAATATTTCAAATCTGAAAAAAGACAATGTTTCAACCAAAAGCGGGACTATAAAGAAGAACATGCAGTTAACACCCTATTTTATATATGTTCATGTATGTTGTAAGTATGTAAAGTATTTACCACATGTATATTATTCCACCATAGCTCATTTTAAGATTCTGTGTAAACCGCAAACAAAATTGTATTACATTTTACTAGCGTACCCATGTATCACTGTGAAAGTAAAGTCATCTTGTCCCTGCTAAAACTTTTTGTTATTTGTTTTGTTTTGTTTTATGTTATTTATTTTTGTTTTGGTGGAGTCTGAATTGGCAATTTACCTGGTTTTTGTCATTTTGTGTTCCGATTTCCCTTTTTATATGTTCCGTCTGCTATTTGTCTTTGTTTTTAAACTGAAATATAGGCCTAATTGACTGTAGCTCTAACAGGGGTTCACCTTGCCTCAATTTTAAATATCGGCAGCAAGGTCAATGCAGAAATCCTAAGACACGTGAATCAGGAACAAGGCAAAAGTGCACAAACAAACAACAAGAACCATGCAGGACACGACAAAAAGAAAAACTCTCACAAAAAGTGAGTTATCGGATACTTTAAACCTAGGAGGAATAAAAAACATTTGACCCTTCCGAAGCACCTGATGTCGCTCCTGGTTCCAGTGGGAGACGACATTGCTAGTCCTTGTATTCGTTTTGTCTGCTCTATTTTGTTTGTTTGATACATGTTTTTCATTTTCATTTTTGTCATACATTGGTTCTCATTGTTTATTTCTGGTCTTTTGCCTTGTACCTGGATTCACATGATTATGATTTTTGAATTGAAATTCTGTATTTTTTGTCGATTTTTTTTCACTGTCTGCTACCTTATGGTATGCTAGGTTGGATAACAATTTGGCATCTTGTATATTTATTTTAAACTAAATAAGCGTTCCCCCTTTTTTACCGTAGTACAACCTATAGGAGAACATTATCTCCATTACAAAATAGCTTTGGATTCCGATTTCGTTCATTTTGAAATGTGCTGATTTTAGAAATTTGGGTAACAGTTGTGGTTTTTAAATAAAATATAGAAGATACCAAACCGTAATCAAAGCTCGTATGTCATAAGCATCAGACAATTGTCTGATCATGAACAGACACTACAAAGAACAATAAAGAAACTAAAAACAGGAAATGAGTAACACGAATCCCACTAAAAACCGGGGGCGAACTCAGGTGCTCCGAAACGGTAAGCAGTTCCTGCTCCACATGTGGCACCCGTCGTATTACTCACGGCGAAAATCCGTAACGAAGTCATGGTCGAGAAGGGACGGGGATGGCACTGTGACACAGGAAACAGATCGTTAGTCATCTGTGAGATAGACCTTTCATAACGATCAACCGGTTCGTGATGGCGACGTAAAACTTACGAAGTGAAGACTTCAACTTTTCCGAAAGAAACCCCTGATTGAGAAGCTTACTTGTCAGCAGTAACCCCCTATCCAAAAAATCTGAATAGGAAAAGCACGCTCGTGAGTATCATATTAGCTGATAAATATATACTCCGTACGGAGGCGCTGCTGGAATATTGCTACAAATGGAATGGAAGTTTACAATCGAAAAGATTTTCTGAAGAAGCCCTTGTATGTATTTGCTTCATACGAATAATGGAATAAGTCGGCTAGTAGGGGAACACAATTAGTATTCCATTGGAATAACGAATTTCTCTTGAAAAACACGACCTCCAAACATAGCAAATATGTTGCCGACCAGAAGGTCTAACGTTTTGACTACATCATTCTCAGAGTACCTATTGTCAGAGAGGTGTTTAACCAAGTAAGGTTTATCTCTTCTCAAAACAAGATATTGATATCTGCGTTGACCATTCTTTTTGATAAAGCAAAGATGAACAAGTTCCCTCACACTCTCCTTTAGTGTTGAGTGAGGAGTGGTAGTGTAAAGTGTTGAGAAAACAGTTGCAGAAGTCAAGAGATTTAGACTCTAAGCATTCAAAAAGATCTTTAGAAAATGTTTTAGGATCCACATCTGATTCACGCCACTCCTTGAGTAGCTTGTATCACAGTACGTCTGAAGCCCAGTTTGACTTCTGATAGAATAGATGTTCATAATTTGGAAAGAGTAGTGTATGTTCCTAGCATAGCTGACGAGTAATTTATTTGTGCACATCCGATACATAAAAATCAGTAAAATATTTATCATAATTTATTCTACCACATGACTCTAATCTGAAAGCGAACTGGTAAGTTGTAAAGTAAAAGGGCAAATATACGTTTAAAGATGGTGTTCTTCGTATATTTTCTTTGACGTTTCTTAACGTATCCATTGAGAAATTACCAACACCCCTTCTGAAATACCTTAATAATTTATTCGTGGTAAATACAGATATCGACAACAGAATACTGAAGCAACAGGACGTTTTCGATCATTACTCTCTTTTACTGTATTAGCAAAGTGACATATCAGAGTTTACGATGGGAAGATCTAAAATGTACATATCCTTAAAATGTTATTGCAAAATTATTAATGACGGCTTATCATAATAGAGATTTTATGCTAAAGATTAATTATACAACGTTAGAATAAACACAAGCTGTACCGACAACACCATATCCCATTTCCCGAGAACAAAGCATAAGTCCATGTAAGAATCAAAAACTGGTGGCACAAAATATTTTTCTTAGTATGTGTGTTTTTGCATTTCTTTTTCGTAAATTAATTACTCTTCAGCAATGCTAGGGACCAAAACTTTGGAAGTCCAGGACTGGTATCAAAAATGTGTAAGAGCGAGAACAAGCCAAAATGACCGAAATAGGAAGCACTAAAAATTAAGTAGACTGTAAAAAATTCCTGGTGATATCTGAACGTAATGTTCATTTGTTTTTGTTAATAGTTTAGTAAAGACGTCAGAAGAAACAAAAACAAAATCAAAATCTTATATCAACATGTGCCTCTCTTTATTATATAGGTTTTTTTTCATTTTTATGTGGATTTGTAGTTAATAATAAAGGCCTTGATTACTGACAGTGATTCCTTCAAATTCAAGATAAATGGATAAAAATGTGTAGGTACATGAAGATTTTGTCAACTACAAACAACCTTACTTAGCGGTTATCTTGTCTTTTAGATACTCTGTACACAGGATGGTTTAACTACACAAAAGAAATGACTGAAGCTGTCAGAAGACAATCTGCAAACATATTTACTGTCATGTATGAAGACCTTCTTTTAGTAAGTATATATATAATTTAAAATTTGATGGTGTGAAGTTAAAGTCATAATGCTCCGAGAAAAGGTTTGGTATTTATCTGCTCAGGACATTAGGTACTGTCGGACACTGTCAAAAAGTTCAATGATATGGCCGAAAGAGTGTTAAAGTGAGTGTAATCCTATTACAAGAAGGAAACATACTTTGATACTTTGTAACTACTGCAAGCAACACTACATTGTTTGGATTTACCGCTTTCGTAAAATACAACTTTATCGATACTTAGGAAATTTAAGAGATTACTTAGCAATTTATATAGATTTACAAAATTTCCCCCTTATCACTAAGAAGGTTTATTTAAACTTTTTCTAATTTCGTTTTGTTTTTTCATCATTTTTACACCTACTTTTTGCATTCTTGAAATAGTTTGATCGAAGATATTTCATTTGTAGGATGACAAAAAGCAAGTTAGAGACTTAGCCAATTTCCTGGGCGTTCCTCATAACGACGAATTCATAGATGAAATAATTAAGAAATGTAGCTTCGAAAATTTAAAGGAGCACAAACTAGACGTTTCTAGAGTTGTTCACCCAGAAAAAAAATCATCACTTTTCAGAAAAGGTATGGTTTTTGGTTCCAAACGATTTTCAAATGTACTTGTACTTATTTCCGCTGCGTATTCGTTTTGGCCAATTAGGTGAAAAAAATTAAATGCAAAAATAAATACAATTTATTAGTTCAAAATACCAGTTAATAAAAGAAACGATACAAGGTTTTGATGGTCATTATTCCTAAATAAAGAAAGCAAATTAAAAAAATTGTACAAATTAGATTAATTACAGTAACATCAACAAAATGTCTCCAAGTCCAAGAAGAATTGACGGACATAATTAGTGATGTAGTATAAAAGTTTGCGGAGTTAAGTAATGTGTAAGAAACCTCTTGCAGCAAAGAACGCTTTGCATCTCCGATAGATCCAATAAGTCTTGAATAAGGTATTGTGGGATGTTATTCAGCGCGTGTACATATTCCTGTAATGTTTCTGGTTGATTTTGGTGCACACGAACACGTCCCATAAACGGTCCATGTGTGACAGATTCGGCGATAACAATGGCCAGGGAAGAAAACGAATGTGAAAATCTTGACAAACACAAGCCACGTGACATCTTGCATGTCATGTTGAAAGGCATGAACAAAGGACAAAATTACATCAGAGTTCAAGGCAAGATTTTTTTTGTACCAGGCGCGCGTTTTGTCTACAAAAGACTATCAATGACGCTATTATCAAGAAATATGCAAATCCAATATCAATTCAGAAGTTGAAGAGCTTATAAACCCAAAATATAACGGAAAAGGGCACATAAATACTAATTTTCGCTATTTTCGCTGCCTTCACAAAAAAGTGAAAAATAGTACCAAATGCTATAAATTATTAGAATACAAATTGAAAAACGCGAAAAAGGTACCAGCAAAGTTGCATAGAGATAAAAAGCCATGAAAATTCGATGCAGCAAAAAAAGAATAATAATACTTTTTACAGTAAGAATAAGGAAATCCTGTGCCTTTGGGTAGAAAAATCTCAGTCTTTTAATCATTCTCATAATTTTGAACAGCAGATTTGGTTTGATCAATCAGTGCAGCACCGAGGTGTTGACTATCGGAGCAGGTTAACCTCGGGACGTTAACGTTTGATGACAGCACAGTTAATGACCAAAGGCTGTTTAAATGCCAAATTCAATAATGTTCAACTCTATTATGGGGCGGAAAAATTTCTCTCCGAAAATTTTCAGTGACGAAACCGGGTTTCATTTATTATTTTGTGTGATGAATGAGTTTTGGGCAAACATTGATTTTAATTACAATAAATAATTGCTTTGGTGTCAATTTAAAAAGAAAATAAAATCGTTTCTTAGATGGTTTTGGCTACATATTTCGGTCATTTTGGCATGTTCTCACTTTAACAAATTTTTTTATATCAAGTGTGGTCTTCCAAAGGTTGGCGCCTAGCATCGCTGACGAGTAATTTAAAGTTTAAGAAATGTGCACATCCTATACATCAAAATCGGTATTAAATGTATCATACTTTGTTTTCCTTTTGTTTACTAGTATAAAATCTTAAGGGAACCTTTTTTAAATCGCGAAAATATATACACGAGTAAGTACGTGCAAATTCCAAATGTGACAATACGTACAACTGCAGCAATGTTTCATTATAGAAACTGTAATAATCCTGTCTAAAAATTAATTCAAATGGCGTATCTTTTGAAATACACCATAAAAATGCGAAAATCATTTATTGGAATGATTGCGGTGAAGGTAACTGGTTTTATAGAATTGCAGATGAAATTAGATTACAAAATACTGCGGAGATAAATTTATCAAACATAAAAGTATAACAAAGGTAGATGTCATTATAAACAATCCACGCACTTTAACATTAACATCAGTAGTAAGCTTTTTCCTGTTAACGTGCATAAAGACCAAACTGAAATAAAAATCAAACAAATTTCTAAAGAAAAAGGAGAAATTGTCAGTTTTAAATAAAATAATCATAATACAATGTTTCAACAGATGGGATTTATTAGAATAGACATTTTCTCTACGAAAAGAAAGAGACAATAAAACACTTTACAAGATTGCTCAAATGTGTCATTAAAAAGGAAAAAAATACAGAATTTACTGAGAAGAAAAAAAAAAGGTGGTATGGCGAGAGGGGATATCTAACCTTTTGCAAGGAATATAACATATGACCATACGTTTTGCTAAGGATCAATAAATATTTCAAATTGCGAAAAGCATAAAAAAAATATGCAAATGGGAAAGTGGGTGTTTGACTTCTTTAGTCCCCAGAATGGGTGGTATACAATTATTTTAAATGCTTCCGTTTGTTTATTTTTTATATTCCCTCCTTTTTTGGAATGACCTTATTATCAAATAGCACTGTGACTCGGTTTAACCTTTTTTATTGTTGTAAATATTAGGTCAGTCCTATTCATCATATCCCCTTAATTCTCAAAGTTTTTATAGTTTCATTGCAAAGGACTCTTCCTTGACAAAACGAACTCTTCACATTGAAATAGATAACCTTCATAAAACATCTATCTCAAGTGTAAATTAGCTCAAGTATGAAGTCTTGATTTACAACACGTATATCATTAAATAGTCATTCAAAATTGAATTCAATACAAGTATCCCCACAGAGTTATAAATCACCTGATGTCTCAAAATCAGTATACAATTTACCTTTATTATTACTACAAGCTCAGTTGCTAGTAATTTGATACTAACCCGAAAATGATACTTTATTATGACCGTGTTTATGTCCCTAAAATTACAAAACTATAGTTCTTCGTAGAAAGTTTTGTCCGTAGACGGGTTTGACTTACTATTTTGAACATTAAGGTAATTCTCGCTATACAAAATGCTGATAAAAGTTATGATTGACAA
>JAOXYH010122534.1:0-10329 GCA_028566455.1 Botula fusca
CAAAACATTGATCACAATGCATATAAATTATGGAAACTAAATCACGATGAAACTTATCTTACCGTCCCTATTGTTCAACAGATAAGCAACTGTTACTGTTACTCGTTGTCATTGTTATCAACTTACAAACATGTCCATGGTAAGACAGTACTTATTTCTGGTTTTCATTCCGGTTATTTCTTGTGAAACCTTTTATTCTGTACCAAACAATGGAATAGCCAGAGAGGATGAATATAAGCTAATAAACAGAATCACAGAACTGGAGCGATTTATAGGAGTGATTAATGACAATAAACAGAAATGTGACCAGTCAATTAACATGCTAACGGACCAAATCCAAGAAGTAAAACGATATTCGGAAAATAGAATACAGAAGTTGGAGAAGGAACTGACCTCTACAAACAACATTCTGTCGAAAGCTATGGAAATAGTCGCAAAGTTTGAACAATCTAGTGTGCTCAAAACTGACGCAAATGGAGAGGCACATGTAAGAGGTAGGTTACCTTTATATGAAAAATAACATTGTAGGTTAGAAAACAGCACCTTTATAGGGAAAAATTGCATTGTAAAGAAAGGTAGAGGATTGCGTTGTTGGGTTTGACAATTCAAAGTCGGCAAAAATTCCTACTATCCACACAAAGCGAATAACCAAACAGTCAAACGGAACAAAACAAATGAACAAAGAGAAATCTAAGACATTTACAACCGGTATGACATCTTCAATAGACCTACTATGCTACTATGACAAAAGTCTATGGAAAGAAAACACGGACTATAAATATGTGTGAAGAGGTACCTTGAAAGATTTAAGTTTACATTAATTTGGTGCATGTTAAGAGAGTAATATCACAAAACTTCAGGGGTGACTTCTCTTATAATGGAAGTATTAGATTTATGACATTGTTTTATATAATTCAAATCTAGATACAACAATAACAGAAATATTCTGAAAATAAATAATGATTCTTTTCCAGATCGTAGACTGCTATTTCCTGTTACATCTGCTCCAACTACTGTAAACGGGGTGGCTTTCAGCGTTTCCATGACCAGTCACCAGGAAAACCTTGGCATCCGTCAAATTATCCGATTTGATCACGTAATTACTAATGCTGGGTCTGGATTTGATCCCGTTACAAGCGTATTCAAAGCTCCGGTATCAGGAGTTTATTTCTTTACAGTCGTTATCATGAGTCATGCTACCGAGGATATTGAGACGCAAATTGTGAAAAATGGTACACCACTGGTAAACACTTACTCCGGTGATTCCACAACATGGAACCAAGGATCCCAGTCAACGGTCATCTATCTTAACGCCGGCGATGACGTGTATGTTCATATTCAAGACAATAAAGGAATTAATGATGGAAATGTGCGAGTTTTTGGTGGAAACTGGTCTTCATTCTCTGGCTTTTTGATTGCACAATAAATAAACACTTTTCGAAATCATTAAATTTGGTTTTCTTTTTCTCTATTTTTTGTGGAAAAATCTTAATTTTTGCTTCACATTGCAACGTGCAAAATCAAAGCATTATTATTTTCACATCCAACTGCTTTATAATTAAAATGGGGGCTTGGGTGGCCGAGTGGTTAAGGTAGTCGATTTAAATCTATCTACAATCACTGTAGCCTATCACCTCTGCGTTGTGAGGGTGCACTCGACTCGCAACCATAGGTGATAAGGTTAACCTGCCCAAGGTCGGCGGTTCCATCCGGGCACTCCGGCTTCCTCCGCTACTAAAGCTGACAGCCACGATATAGCTGAAATACTTCTGAAAATGGCGTTAAATCCCAATCAATCAATCAATCAATCAATCAATATAATTAAAAGTGAATAGTTATATTTTGTTTTACATGTTTGAACGTGATTTTACATGCATTGAATAAGGAAGCCTAAAGTCGGACTTTTATCTAGTCAACATAGCTAACATTGTTTTTATCAGTGGACCGGATATCCAATGATTGTATTACATCTTTACTGTGATAATGATAATGAAAATAGCTTTTCTCACGTACAACATGGCGACGATAAACAGTTTTGTAAGTATTTTATTTGATTTGCATTTTTCTTATATCAGAACTTAGTGAGGAAATGGAAACAGTTTTTAATGTGACGTAAGATTTGGTTATCTTTCATTCACATTGTGAAAAAAAGATAAAATAATGCTTTACGCGTGTTTCGTCCTTGTTAATTCTTGGCATGACGTCATATTTCGCAGTCTATTATTCCGACTAGTTCAAAGTTGTTTTCCAGACATCGATTACTTACTCGGAAGTGAAACTGTGGTTTAAAGAATTCCGGAGGTCTTGATAGTCACCACTAGGGTTCTGATGGACCGATGTCAGTTCGTCCTATGTTTATTATATTTACTGCAAACCCTCAGTGGATTTCAACAGTCAGCAAAGAATTCAGGTATAATACTATATTCTATTCAAAAAAAAACAATCAAATAATCAGATATGCACATGTCGTACTTCACATATTGTTTTAATCTTTACGAAGACATTGTTTGTAGACTGCAAGTCTGATGGTAACGTCATGGTACCACTGTCCCAGAGTCAGCACTTCTTTGTTGATATGATTTCGAATTACCGCTGCCACTTTATCAAATTATCGAACTATTCTATATAGTAGAAATTTTTGATATCACTTTTGGGACTTTTGATTTTGGGTTTTTCTGTGT
Organism: Botula fusca; assembly: GCA_028566455.1. Taxonomy (NCBI): domain Eukaryota; kingdom Metazoa; phylum Mollusca; class Bivalvia; order Mytilida; family Modiolidae; genus Botula; species Botula fusca. The sequence goes on from JAOXYH010122534.1 coordinate 2,682, forward strand.
TTCTGTTTTATTTAGATGCCCAAGATAAAACATGTTTTGTCTCGCTGAAGCGTATCTAAAAAATGGTCGTCTGGCACACAAAATAAATGCTAGTATCTTTGGTTAGTGGATATCGTACTAACCCTGAGCGTAGAGGATCATGGGTTCGAGACCAGCGTCAAGTCGAAGCAAAGACTTGAAAAACCGGTTTCTCAAACCACTTACGTGCCATTAAAGAGTAAGATCAAATAGTGACTGACTCAGAATCAGGATAACTTGGCCGAGTGGGAGATATGTCTTCCCGCGGACTGTTACCTCGATAAATATCCAGCTCAACATCCTGGCCTAGTACAGAGTAAGACTTAAATATCGATATAGAAATTGTTCTGGCTGAAATACTACTCAGATGCGTTTAGCATCAATCATCTATCCAACACAGACCAAAGACTTTCAATCGGGATTCTTGTCACTGTATAACTGGCATTTAAAATGCAACTTCTTCTTTGTTCTTTCAGGTCACTTCTACAGTCTGTTTTGTTTGGTTTTAAATGCATGTTCCACTGGCCACGATTTCGGCCATTATTCTTGATGATGCATGATGTGAACATATTTTAAGCGGTACATATATGAGTGTAAATATATGACTTTACCTTTTTAGTTTCCATGGTATTTTATCCCTCCCGCAAGCGATAGAGGTGGGATATCATGAGTATTCAGTATTTCTGACTGCATATCACGGCCTACTATCCGCGAATCCTCAACTATTCAATGGATTTCAACGAAAAGTTTTGAAATCTTCAGTATCAAATAGCATTGTTCACTTCCTATTTTGTTATTTTCCTAACCAATTTCGTCAATGTTTTGGACTTTTTCACATGTCATATAAATAGAGAAAGGGTACTGTTGTCTTGATTTTGAAATCTTCAGTACCAAATAGCATTGTTCACTTCCTATTATTTTTATCTTTAACAAATTTAGTATAAATATAAATAGAGAAAGGGTTTCGTGTCTTGATTTCAATGAAAGTTTTTTGAAATCTTCAGTATCAAATAACATTGTTCACTTCCTATTTTGTTTTTCTTTAACAAATTTAGTATATGTTTTGGACTTTGTCACTTGTCATATAAACAGAGAAAGGGTACTTGTGTCTTTTCCTAGATTACTCGGAGGATTTCAATAAAACTTTTAGGCATTCTTCTTCACATAATGTGCTCCTCTTATATTGTTTGTAGACGTTTGGTGTTTGACTACATTTTTAAAGACTATACAGATGTCATACAAGGCTTTATAATGGGGAGAGGGTAATGTTGCCCTATTTGCAACTCCAAAATAAGCAATGGACTCTTCTCCATATATTGATGATGTGTACTTTTTTATTTTTTATTGGTATAATAAGTTTTTTGCCATTTTTTTCAATTTTGTATTTCATTTAAGACTATATATTTGGTATATAAGGCTGAACTAAGAAATGTAAAAAAAAGTACTGTTGCCTTACCAGTAACTTCTCTTACACCACATGATGTACTTCAGCGATACTTTAAAGGTTTTTCTTCACATATTAATGGTATGCACATCCTATCTTGTCATATAAATATAGAAATGGAACTGTTGGCTTATCTGCAACTCCTAGATTACGTAGAGGATTTCAATAAAACGTTTAGTCATTCTTAAATGATAAAATTGTTTATCTATTGTAAGTCAATACAAAATATGAAACTGCATTTTACCATTAATCTGTACTTATGCTGCTTTATACTAACACTACCTTATCAGCATTGCAATTTGATAGACCTTTTTTTTTTAAATAAGGAAAAGGACTTTTTTTTCAAATATGTAAGTCAATATAACATATGAAACTGGATTTTACCGTCAATCTGTTTGTAAGGATGCTGCTTTATACTAATACTACCTTACCACACAACATTGTAAATTGATAGACCATTTTTTAAAATGAGAAAAAGGATTTTTTTCAATTTTTTTTTTATTTTTGAAAAAAAAACCTTTTCCTTATTTTAAAAAAGAAAATACTTGTGAGCTTTAGTTAACAGTCCTTCTTGTTACTGTCGTTTAAAGAACCCATCTTCCCTGCCACTGTAGCTATTGCTCCCAAATTTTTAACGGTTGCAGTAGGTATTATTCTATCAAATTGCAAACCTGGTAAAAATTTTTGAAGCAAAGCTAAAAACATTGACAAAGCATACTTATAAACTGATGAGACTGAAAATCCACTTCATTTCCTTAACAGCAGAGTAGATACTTTTTATATAAATTCATATATGCTTTGCCAAGAGGTGTCCTAGCAGTGTTTTGTTTTTATTTATTATGAAATTTATGTTGATGTTGTCTTTTTTAACAAAATTATCATTTTGCTTTATTTTGAAAAAAAAAATCCTTTCCTTATTTTAAAAAAAGAAAATGAATGGCATCTGTAGTTTTCACATGTGTTGAAGTAATATTTATCCACCTGTTGATACAAAATGTGATAAAATGAAATTTATATGTAATTCAGTTTTTCTATAAAACAAAATCATCCCTTCAACTACCATATAAGTCAGTATAACATATGAAAGTGGATATTACCATCAGTCTGTTTGTAAGTATGCTGCTTTATACTTACACTACCTTACCAACATTGCAATTTGATAGACCAGTTGGTAAAAATTTTGAGCAAGTGCAACACTGGAAGGGTAACACCAATTCTTGAATCACAGTAATTTTGATTGGTACTATGATGGTCATTTATTATTTTCAACTTGCAGCATCTTGCTTATAAAATGTTTAATAGTATTGTTTGAATTAAACGAAGTATTTCCACACAAATTTTCACTAATTTTTTATAACTACATATGCAATTGTGAATAGTGAGTAGATACGGCATCCAACGTTAGCCTGTCAATGATCCTTGCTCCGCAGCCACTGCAAACAATAGGAGTTGATATTATTCTCTTGTGGGTTTTTTTCATGTTACATCTTGTCTTCTTTTCTAGAAAAATTTGTATGTGTTTATTTATATTCGGAAAGAATACAATGCATTTGGGAGTCTAATACAGGATGCGTTGACTGGCAGGTTTCATGGAGACCACAGTAAGTTCAAGTAAAATTTCCAGTTTTCATATGCATACCTTTCCCGAACACATAAAAACAATGGAGTTGTAAAGCGTTATACTTCATTATCCGATCTTCACAAAAAGGGTACTTTATGTGTATCTCCTATTTTATTGAAATTACAAATTAAGACATTTTTGAGTGTTGTATAAAATTAAAATGGGAAATATGTACTGTTGTATAACCTGCAACTCCCCCCTTAAACAACTCAACGGGTTATAATAATACTTTCAATGATTCTTCTTCAGGTGTTGATAATGTGCATATCCTATTTTCTTGCTGGATTATATAATTTTTCTTGTAAGGCTATAATTGTAAAGTATGTACTGTTGCATTATCTGCAACCCCTCCTTTCAAATTCAATGTATAAATCTCAAGAAATTTTCTTCATCTATAGATGATGTGCAGCTCTTGTTTGGTTATTCGATTATTTCAAGTTCTTACAAATTAGGCTTATCTGTCGTTTTTATGACACGGTTGCATTATATGCAGCATATCCTAAATTAACCATCTTAAGTAACAAATAGCATTGCATGTCTTCTATTTTGTTTTGTAAATATTAACGAGCTGCAAAGAGTCATTGAATTCAGTGGTGAGCCAAGGATTACAGTACTTCTCTTGTTGAAGGGATAAAAGTCATGGAAATGTATTACCACGTGAAGCTAGCAACTGCACAGAAATATCTTCCACCAGAGTAATCTGTCATCAGATAATAAATACAATCAACTGTTTAAACCCTATAGGGGTCGGGGACAAATGTTTACTTCATGGCAAATCTTACAAGTTCAGTATTGATGATTTGTGCGATGACAGAGCCAAAGTCCATGACAATGTTATTAAACTCGACGACACGTATAGTAAGTATTAACTATTGAGAAACCAACAAAAATCTTATATATACATGCAGGACATTCTACATCCAAATTAAATTTACAGTTGAATTACTGTTCAGTTTTCAGCTAGACAAATGGGTACAGCTTAAGTTTCCGTAAAAAGTTCCATTCTCTGTTCTAGTGTTTTTATGATAACGGGGAGAGCAATGTAAAAAACTACAAGAGAAAACAGTCCTTGATTTAAGTTATTTTCTTCATAAGTATCAGCGGGTCCATCTACTGACATGATTCATGGAAGTAGATTTTCGTTGATGTTTTTTGTATTCTGTCATCAATTCTGATTCTGTAGATTATTTACCTCTAAGACACCGAAACTTTGTATTTTACAGCTAAACTAAGACCTCCGCAGGACATAACAATTGCTGCATTGACTACCAATACAGTAACTATCAACTGGAGGATCGATAAACCACCAAAGTTTTACGATAACCCTGTAGTCACGTGCAACATGGTCGTGATACCTGGCAATCGAGCTCTGATGGTAAATGGCCTATTAACCTATGTCAAAATGTCTTGGTTTCATTCCAATAACAATAAAATTCAAATTATTGTACGGTTCTAATAAACACTTTTTTTTTTAGCACAGTTGAACGTTCTAAAATTCAGTGGACCCATTTTTATTTATTTATAAATATAACTATATGTTTTCCGTTTTTGCAGGTAAACAGTACGAACAAGGAATCTACAGACATGTCGTCAACAATCGATGATTTATTGCCAGGAACACAATACTTAATCAAGATCAAATGTCGTCCACAGTCTTCGGGGTTTTGGAGCGATGATGTCATGATAAAAGTTACTACAAACTATACAGGTACTGAAGATAACCCATTGCAATAATTATTCATCCTTCTTCTCAAAATGTTTGTTGTTGGTATTGTCACTAAAGATTCCTTGACTTTTGTGAAAGAATAAGTAGCATACATGAAAGTTTTTATCTTTTGTAGTCCCCTTAATTGGACCATCATTGACCTACACCGGGTTCATCATTACAGAAAAAGATATTACTGTTTACCTAAAGGTAATGGAAGTAGTCATGAAACTCGCAATAACACAAAGTTAAGAGTATTTCATGTAGAATTCAAATCAATTTTCCGCTGTATGGGTGAAAGATCATTTTATAAACCTGAAAGAGTATTACCCTATCATTTAGATTTATAAATCCTGGCCAGAACAAAACAAGGATTCGTGTGTTAAACCATATGGGATGTGTTATAAAAACGCAGGCAGAACATGAGCACAGCCTACCAAAGTCTCTACGATATTGTCATTGTATATCTATACTGAAATCAAACTAAACCATTATCTTTGTTATTTTAACGAAGCTGTAAACCATTATCTTTGTTATTTTAACGAAGCTGTATTGTCCAAAAAGGGTAGATAATATCAGAATCATTTGTATGCAATGGAATAAGAAGCTTTTGTTGAAACTTACTGCAGATACCAGACGGGTATTTGGCACAGGGTAATATAACAGATATCAAGATTGAACTCCGAGATCGATCCTCAACAGACATACTGGTCTCTATGATAAATAAAACAGAGACAGCAAAGTTGCAGACATGCTGGATAAAAGAGCAAGTACCACTGAAGTTGAGGGCAATGATGAAGAACCAGGTTGGTTGGTCTACGAAATTTGCAGAGGTTGAATATCGACCAGACAAAGGTAAATAAGGAACGTGCATTGTTTTAAAGTCTTTTTTGGGGAGCAGACATCAAGTCTATATGATATGTGTCCGCTTTTTAGCAGGCCTGGTGATTCGCAGTCTTACGTGTGATATCAGATGTTAAAACATGGTTCAGTGCAAAGAAAAATCTGGGAAAAGGGGAGGGACTATCAAAATAATCCATTGTGTTCTTTTACAGTTACTTATGATGCAAATATATATTTGTTGTACAGATATCCCTGTACCATCTTACATTACCGTTGAGACGACTAGAACAACAGGAGATTTCCAGATTTCACTTGAACATAACTTTACTGTACCCGTAAACATCACATACTTCTGGTGTCTTGGGAGCAAAAGCAAAGCAAAAACTGTCTATTGTCAGGTAAATATCAGTATAGTATGTGACTTCAAACGGGCAACGGATAGAAATGTAAAAAACAGAAGTTTGCAATACAAAACATATGCCATACAACATACTAAATCTAGGATGGGCCTTATGCGTCCGATTTCGCTTTAATATATTGTCCAAATACTGTGGATTCATTATTATTTGTGGGATACCAAATTTCGGGGATTTCGTGGGTACTAGCAAACCACGAATTTAAGAGTCAAACGAACTGTAAATTATCAGTTGACTAGTTACTAAGAAACAGCACCACGAAATCAAGTATCCTCGAAAGCCCATAATATTCTTGAACCACGAAAATTGGTATCCACGAAAATAAATGAATCCACAGTTAGGTTAGTTGTTGAAGAAGTATTTTTACATCCTGAATGACATCTCTCAGACAGTATGTAGTTGATTAAATGGATTACATTGTATATATATTTCTGCTGCAAACAATGTGCCTGTAAAAAATAAGGAACGAGCAATTACATATTTCAAGGACAGATACTTTAATTATTCCAGGAAAGAAAAAGCCTTATTTCTATACACAAGGCCAGGCAGTTTTGAATCGATCTTTCTTTCCTTGCCAAGATACACCTGCCATAAAGTCAACTTATAGTGCAAATGTTAAGGTAAGTGTGCATCAAATTAAACTTATGGTGCAAATGTCAAGGTAACATCAGCTGTAGTCAGCTTATATATGGTGCTAGTGTCAAGGTTATATCAGCTGTAGTCAGCTTATGGTGCAAATGTCAAGGTTACATCAGTACAAATGTCGAGGAACCAAGAACTGTAGTCAAGTTACAGTGAAATGTCAATATTGCATCAACTGTAGTCACCTTATATTACAAATGTAAAAATGTTAGGATTAGTGTACAATAGCAATAGATTCCATGTAAGAAATGTTAAATTTAATATACGAAGTTAACAAATACAAATGTAAAAATAAGTGTACACTTGATATAACATATACTGCAAAGTTAGTGTACAAGATACATTAGCTATGACTTAAATGTAAGTGAATCTATAAATACAGATCTTAAGAATAGTATTCATGAAGTCAAGTTGTAGTGTGAATGTTCAGGTTAGTGTCCACTTGTCATTAGGTCAAATTATAATGCAGATGTCAAGGTTAATATATACACAGCTATAGAGAAAGTATTTAGGTAAGTTTGCATCAGCAGTAAAGTAAACATAGAGTGTATTGTCAAGGTCGTTGTGCAGCAGCCATTAAGTTTGTACATACAGTGCAGACATCATGGTCAGAACAATGTCTACACAAGCCATGAAATTAACTTACATGTATGTTACAGTATCAGGGTTAGTGTTAGTATACACAGATTATGAAATCAATTTACAATGAAACTATTGGGCTTAATGTTCACTAGTTCACTAGTCATGATGTTAAGTAATAATAAAAATGTCAAGTTGAGTGTACACAGGTTATAAAATCTAATGCTGTAGTAAGTCAACTTACACTGCAATGTCAAGGTTAGTGTACACAGGCTATGAAGTCTTATGCTGAAGTGAGTCAACTTACACTGCAATGTCAAGGTTAGTGTACGCAGGCTATGAAATCTTATGCTGCAACAAGTCTTCTTACACTGCAATGT
>JAOXYH010122645.1:0-10327 GCA_028566455.1 Botula fusca
TAGACATCATAGTCCTTATTTTTATTGAATACACCAAATTTCCAACATGCATGTTTTCAATGCAAAAGACCTTACAACTGAAGAAGACAACTGAATGTCATATTACTTGACACGACACAGCAATTATCCACACGTATTATAGCTGCAGTACATGTAATAAGTGCAAAGCGATGTTCATCAATTTAGCTATATTTTCTATTACAACATTTAAATTACAGTTCAAATTTTTAGATTGGACGTGGTTTTTTGTTGCAATTGAAACGTGTCACGATACCCAAATTGCATCAATTTAGAAGAATAAAAAATCAAGCCTTATTAGTAACATTACATCATCTCTCACATTTCGTATTATGTATTATCTTTCTGGAATGCAAAAACGCATAAAATCAAGGTCAGTGTAATCTTGTTCCAAAGGCTTTTACTGAATTTGACACCACAAGATTAGCGTTACGCCAAGCTCATTAAATCAATAAACATTCGAACTTCTGTAATAGGTAAGCGCTTACAGTTATTCAAAGCGACGGGATGTTTATATAAAAAGGCAATATCACCAATTGACTGATTGATTAATTGGACGTCCAGCCAGCAATATTTCAGCTATATTCAGGACGAGAACTAATCAATTAAAAAAATTCATAAAAATAAAGATGAGTAGGAATATTGGGACAACGAATTTTGACTGCTACTGGAAAAAAGGAGATATGGGTATATATACGCCCCCAAGAGCCTATTCTTATTGAGAAATATATAAGTGTAAAGAAAAAAGGATTTGGAGTGGTGTCACAAATAAGGGATCTTTATCCTGCATGGAGCATGGCGTTTCTCCACACAGTTTGTCTTCAATGGTTCACGGTCAGGCTCTCCGTATTATGACCTGGCTACCCGCATCGACAGGTCATTCCCGTATCCAAGACCGTGGAGACGCACCCGGACAGCTCTGTGGACGGAGCCTCTGGAACCGACCCAGGTGCCGGGTCATTCAGAAGAGCATCTCCTGCTTTAGTAAGAAATATAATTTAGTTTTGCGGTTTATGATATTTTGTTTATAGCTCCTGTTGGTAAGGCTACATTGTATAGACGAAAGACTATAACTAGTTTACAAAACTGGTTTAATACAGGTTTTAATTACAAATATGGGATTCCCTTACTGATTTTATTTTATACTTGGAGCATTACAACAAATGACGTCTTGTTTTTTTGTACCTGTACGTTCACCTCAGATGTCAATTCATGATTATTCTTCATTGAAATGCTCAACCGCACAGCTGTTTTTCAAATGAAATAATGATTCCTATGAAAGATGTTTTTTCTTGTAAAGAAACCATGTTTTAGAAATGTTCGCATTTTATCAAGTTGGTCCGAATTTGATCCACCATTGATCATTTACAATGATTTTGAAGTCCTGTATTAAGCAAGCGACAAACTTTCAAGAGATATTCATGTTTTGAGAATATCTTAAATATCTGATTAGTTTGAATGTAATTTCAAGGGTTAAGCCGAACCATGAATTCACAAGAGTGAGTTTTACATATAATACAAATGAAGAAAGAATATGCGATATGTGTGGAAAAGACAGCAGCCCACATCTTATATGAAATTTCAAATTAATCATGTAAATTTAATTGCGCATGAAGCAATTTTCATCAAACACGATAGTGGCCAAAATCTTGGAAGACATGATCGATTTTTATGTTATATTTGTTCAGATTTGATTAAAAAAATGTGGCATATATGCAAGGAAGACAGTAGCTCAAATCTTTTATAGACAAATGTTATAACTGCCTAATTAATCTGCATGTAACATTAATGAGAATGTAACTGCGTATGAAGCGCTTTTTTGGATTAATCTTCATCAGACACGCCAGTGGCCAAAATGCTCAAAGGCATGATTAAAAGTAATAGCCATATCAAGCAACTAATACACTGAAAACAGCCAAAGGAACTAAATGAACGTAAGTGCTGGTAAAAAATGTATAAAGTTCAAGATTTTCTGTAATGGGAAAAATGTAAAAGATATCGCTCAAAAAACAGTACCAATAAAAATATAACAGCATATTATGTACATTTCAAAATATATTGCAAAAATATGGAATAAAATACCTTAAAATATGCAACGCATTTTAAGCCATTGAAGTTGATACCTACAAACTTAACTGAATCGGTCCGCAGTAAACGATATGCTCTTACTCAGAAATCCGCATTTTCAGCAAATATTTGTAACACGCCAGTGAACTCCACATATAAAGATACTCTTGAAATAGTTCGTATCTCTGTGTACTTTCTATTCACTGGAACGAACTCTCACAGTCCATGATCTATGACAAAAAGAATTTATCTCCTTTTGTCAAAAACAAGTATTCCTCCTTTTGTTTCGATCATTTGGCATGATCTCGCTTTTACACATTTTTGATAACAGTCCTGGTCTTCCTATGTTTTGGTCCCTAGCATCGCTGACGAGTAATTACGAAATGTGCACATCCGATGCATCAAAATCGTTATGAAATGTATCACGCTTTGTTTTGTTCCATATAAATTTATCTTATATATCATCATCTTCAGTTGCAGGTAATTCATGTTAATGTAAGGAAATATTTGGTGTTATAGGGGTTATATATCTCAAAGGTCAAACAAAAAAGTTTCAGCTTCAAAACATAATAATCTAGATAGAAATAGTGAAGACATAATGTTGTAATTATACCATTTGTCATTATTATATTACCTGTTTGGTTGCCAGACTTCCAAGATGAGTACGGGTGCTCTGTAAGCATTCTCTTTGTAAGAGATTACCACTTTTGATCTTAATTTTCAAATTAATAGTTTTGTCTTGAGGATTTCCGTACAATTCATCTACTCCAAAGTCATGTGAGTGTCTCAAAACTGTGGCAAAATATCTTAAAAAGATATTTAAATATTAAATATGTATATATAAAATGCTGATTAATGGGAAAGAGAATAGGGTTTTCTGAAACAAAAAGGAAACATTCTATAAAGTTACATAAGACAAAGGGATATTCACAAGCTACGTACGGAAACACACCACACTAGGAGTTAATGAAACTCTGAATAGATATCTAACGATAAAACAAAGATGATCAATGATTGAGACACAAACTTGAGAGAAACTAAAAGACCAGTTCTTAAAATGGTACAAGGAGTGAACATTCATGTGGAAAACACAAATCTGCTTGCAATGAGAGGCCAGTTTTCATTACAACACCGAAATGAACATAAAATTATCATCAAAGTTACTCAAAGAAATCCCTTACTTGAGGGACTTATAATACCTCTCCCGTTTCAAAAGTCACCTTCTTTTTATGTGTTTGTGTAATTTTCCTTTTGCCGCAACGATAAATTATTGGTACTTACCCTGTAGACTCATAGTAAAAGTATTTTCCACCAGTAGTATCAGAGTCTAGTTCTTCCAAACTATCAACACGTTTCCACTTCGATATTCCTTTACGAAAAGTTGGTTCGTTTACACTCAAATCAAATTCTGCATTTGGTGGAAGACAAATGCCTACTCTTACAAAGTTGGATCTGCAGAATAAAAGTTCATTGTCTATTAAAAAATTGTTGTTTACTTATCAGATCTTATATGTGTCTCTATATTTTAATACAAGAAATCCAAAATGATGTCCAGCATACTTATATCAATATCTTTACTGTCTCTTGCACTTATAGTACTGTAGCAATGTCAGTTTACGTTAGGTCATAAGGATGCAATTTACGGTACCAGTTTAACGTTTACAATACAATATCTCCGCCCAGGATGGCAATTTAGGGCACCAGTTTAATGTTTACAGTATAATATTTCCACCAAATGACGCACCTTGCATCAACCTGAGATGCTAAATAATATTTTTTTCATCAGTATGCGACCTCTTTGAATTAGGCAGTTAAATCATCAATAACGCCTTTAATTTCTGCCATGTAAAAACTAAACAGCACATTCGACAGAAAAAACATATCTCTTCATCAAAATATTGTACTCTCCGTGTACTCCAAGAATATATATTATAGTTTTAATTTCATTCAGAGAGACAACAGGGTTTGTGAACTAGCTAACCCAGTGGCCTTGACGTTACGTTTAATCTACCTTTCCGAAACACTATTGGTTACAATAAAAATGATTCGAGTTGAGGTCCGGCTTTTGGCAGTTGTAAAATTTGTGTATTCAATTAATACAATGTAAACATTTGTGATCAAAAGAGACAAGAACATGCCTAATGTTAGTTGTTCGCTCTGGCTTCTTTTGCAATTTAAAGTGGGCGCCACGATATGGATAAAATATTAACAAAAGTGGCACTGAGCCAGACTGAATGCACCAATCAGTCAAAATCATTCTGAAATAATAAACATTATTAATATTTGTTATGAAACAAGAGGCTCAGTTAGTATACCTGTACATCTTCAAGAGTGTCATTATATTTACAGCTTAAAACTAGGCCAAGTTGGCAATTTGGAGAAAATTTCATTTTCGTCATAGCAGTGGAAGGTCTGTATTAACAATATAAAAGGGGACACCCATAGACCATTGTGACCATCTTTGATTTAAACTGGTACAGTGGTTTTAGACTAGACATTTTTGCATGTAAATTTGGCAAATATCACCAATATCTGCAGTGTTTCTGCTAAAATTGGAAGCTTTTGAAAAATTTACTCAATAAAAGGAAACAGTCAGGCAATCGATACTTTTTATGATTGCTACGAGAATTACTAGTCAAGGTAAGGTCGCTAATTTTTGCGGCAACATTCAAACTGGCGATGTTGCTGTCTTGCGAAAATGAAGGTCCTATAATTTGTTAATGCTTATCATTTTAAAAGAATACTTTGGTTAAAATATTATACTTCCTGCTGTGGCGATCAGTTAAATTATGGATGGAGTCAATGTAGGTACAAATATTCTCTAAAGCAGTGTGGATTAGACAAAAAAATGAAGTTGATGGTCCTTAAATTTTACAGTTTTTTTTCCAGAAAATGTCTTCATGGTCTTACGCACAATGTTTATAACACAACTTTACCGTCGTCAACATGCTGTAGGGTACGGACTTCTGAATTCAAAGTTTAAGAATAGCTGAACTCTTGCATTACGGCTGTTGTGTTCAATGCCATTTTGTCTCATGTTTTCTACTTTGTCAAATGTGATCACATGGATATATATATATATATATATATATACAACATCGTCTTAGTCTAGTGACAACCTTACAGCGTATCTTTCCCACTGGATCCCGGTTTTTCGGGATACTGGGCCAACAAATATTTATATAAACGTCTGAAAATTAACCCAACAGTGTTAGAATTAGATTTAATGCTGACAAATTTTCATCACTCCCTCAGCGGGACTCGACCTCGCACCATTGTGACACTGTGGCACCGAATCGCCTGCATTAATACCAGCGCCCTAGACTACTCGACCACATCCACTATATAAAAATATAGCTTCAATAATCGGAGTGATACCTCGTCTCGCAAGGTCAATATCTAGGGATAATCATAATACATGTGTTGAAGCGTGCATATTAATTTCGCAGCAATCTAATTCAATTTTGAATACGCTATAAGGGATGACAAGGAAATATGTCATACAGTCATCGAAATACTGTATATATATACAACATCGTCTAAGTCTAGTGACAACCCTACAGCGTATCTTTCCCACTGGATCCCGACGTTTTTCGGGGTATTGGGCCAACAAATATTTAAATAAACGTCTTAATATTTCTTCGCCCAAGACGTTCATATATATAAATATATATACATTCGTATATATGTTCTGTTCCAAATTCTTCCCCTTCTTCAGTTTGAGTTTTAGTAAAATATGGATCATTCATGCATATTTATTTTTTCAGAAGTTCGCTTGACTATATGTTTAGACAGGGGCCTTTATTTAAGAAACTAAACAACAATAACTGAAAGGAGAAATCTATAGCCACTTCTTTCTAATAAATAATTATATGAGAAATACTTGAAACTGTTCATGTTTACTGTCAAACGAAATTCTATAGGTCAATAATACTTTCAATTATTTGAAAATAAGGAAGCATTATGCACGATAGAAATAAAACATAATTGAGTCTTCATTTGAGTAATATCACGGCGGCAAAACTGACCATCAATGTCAGGTCCTGGCTCAGTGGTTGGCTCTTCTATGGGTACTTTTGTAGTTCTTAAGACCATAGCGGATTGGTGTTCTGATTGTGCTGCAGTAGCGGGTGCAGTCTTGTTGGTTCGGTTTTCTGAGTCGTCTGGAAAAAATAACATTATAATTTTACTATCATTTCATTTTGTATTTTTGGATAATTTGCAGAATTTCCAAACTTTTATTTTAATTTTAAAATAATTTGACGGTTCATTTCTCAGTAGTACAGGGTTTTTAGGTTGTTTATGATACGATTTAGTATTTCTGATGTGGAGATTAGAAAAACTAATTTTTTTTTATTACTAAAAGAGCTTTTGTTAAAGTGCTTATCTTAATTTCATTCTTGCTGAATTCTCAGTCCGTAAGGCAACCGGAATCTATCATTCTTGATGATACTCATGTCACCATGCTATTACAAACTCAAAAACTTCTTTGTCGGAGTCATGTTTGACCTTCGATAAGGTCAGTGTTCTTAAAGTGAAACCGTTTTTCATTAATGCGTGGTATCGTCCTGTACCATTCCGTGTGTCGTCCAGCTTTCCTGAACATGAATATGTCCAATAATTCACACTTTCTGATACACCAATAGATTCTGTATGTCACACTGATTTTGTGCTGTATCGGTTGTAAATTTTAATGGATATATGGGCTTTGATGATTAACTTCATCTTATATCATACAATGTACCCAGTTACATTCTATTTTATATCACCTGTAAATTGGTTAAAATGAAATAATACACAGACAGGAAAACAGAACAAAAGGTCACATACAAAATGGTTGTTCGTTATGCAATGTGCAGTGCTAAGTTTTGTAAAATCTTGAACGTTTCCAGGGAAACAGAAGTCAGGGAAAACTGCTGTTAGAACGATTATCAAAAATCCAGGACCAGGGAAAACTGCTGTTAGAACGATTATCAAAAATCCAGGACCAAAGACGAAGCCAAGAAAATAAAGACAAACGTCACATGGAGCTTTTGAAAACTGCAATGATCGCCAAACACAGGATAAAATTGAATGAGCAACTGGAATTCCACCAGAAACGGTAGCATGGAACAGGTGTATCAGTAGGTAAACGTCCTCTTCTTTTCTACAAACGCTCGCCTATTTGTTCGTGTCATGTCCAGTAGGTAATATAATATCCCAAAACGGGGGAAGATCAATATAATGACGAAAGTAAAGTCTGTTCTCATGGTGGATGTGAACACATCATGACCGTTTACAAGCTCATTTCATTTTCATTTCATTTATTTTTCTTGGTCTAGATTTTGATATTGATGTGGAAAATTTCACGTGAATTGCTGATATAAGCTCATTTTGGGTGAAACTCATGTACAAATTTTCATTTGAATTTATGTGAGCAAACCTTTCCTTTGTACAACGTTCATAGCAGAATCATTATCATTTACAATGTTCACAGCAGAATCAGTGATTATCATTAGCAATGTTGACAGCAACATCATGATGATAATCCATTTTGATATACCATTGACTTTTATGAACAATGTTCACCACTGTACGGCTGTAGTTCGACATTTTCAAAGTAGGACGTTTGCCTGTTAGTAACAAAGTACCTCTGAGTGTTGTAACTTTCACAGAAGATCACTGTTCTTTACAACGTTCACAGGGCTACTGCTACATCTGCATGTTCTGTACAAGGTTCACACTGAACGTTCTTTTACTGTGTTCACAGTACAACCTATCGATTGCTGTTAATATTCACAGTATTTACAACTTATCGTTATTACTGTTTACAACTTATCGTTATTACTGTTCACAGTACTTTGATTGATTCTGAATCACCTACAGCCTCCAGCCCGACACCACTGAATGTTAATAGTTAAATATGTGACTTTAGCTCAGGTACTTACTTTCTCTGGATCCTGACAAACTGTTACATTCATCTAATTCAATCCATGTTCCTAAAACGTAATATAAAAAATATTAAGGTTCCATAAAGTATATCACCAATGCAGGGGGCGATAGGCCTGTTTTGTACCTGCATGTACGGGTATCGGTTTAATGATATATTCAGTGTAATTTCGTTTAATATTTCAAGCATGATAAGAATATATTGCAAAAGGTCTGGTTTGTTTTATATCTCATTGTATCTTAATTGAATGGAAGTCAGCGAATTTTTCAAACAAAAACGTTATTGAATTTGAATAGACATACATTTTATGTTGACTTGAGGAAGTACAAAATTAAGTCCTTCTTTGGGTGTAAAACCAGATATATGTTTTGCAATTTTGACTTCCGTTGACTGATTTTCCGATAAAATATTATTGTTTGATAGCTGTAGGGTATTTCCTCTTTCAACTAACGTGACTTAAATAGTTTTTACCAAGTTCTTTATAGCTACCCTTATTTTAATGCCACTTTGAGGACCTGACATCCGTAATCAATAATTTTTGTGAAGTGTGACCTACACAGCATTAAATGTGATTCAGTATTTGTTTTATAACTATTTACTATCACAAATCGCATTTAATGTAATACAGGTTTACATGTATCGTCACTTTAAATATATTTAAAATTAATAGGTTGTTCACATAATTTTTAGAAAACAGGGGACCTACTATTTTTTGCCGAATGGTGCAAATATGGTTTTTTATCTCAAATTATAAATCACATTTCCAATATTACTCTTTGCATTTGCTTAAAGACCAATGCCATGCTCTAAATACAATAGGTTATGATTCGACGTAATCGTCAGTTTTCGAAACAATCCTTTTCCGTTGTGTGGAGGACGTCTCTCGATGCCTGGCGGAAAACCAAAAAGGGTTCTCGTAACTGTAGATTTGACAGCCTTTCTGCGGTTTTTAACAAAGCGAGTTCCTTTTTCGTTTTTTCAACTTGGCAGCAATTTTCCTCTTCGTGTCGATGAACTATTTCTTAGTTTTTACCCATTGACTGACAATGTAATGAGTCAGTTCTTGGCTACCTATTTCGGTCATTTTGGCATGTTCTCGCTTTTACAGTTTTTTTTTTATGTCAGTTGTGATCTTCCAAAGTTTTGGTCCCTAGCGTCGCTGACGAGTTATAAATTTACGAAATGTGCACATTCGCTGCATCAAAATGGGTATGAAATGTATCACACTTTGTTTAACTACCACAGAGTCGATGCGACTGCTGGTGGACTGTTAGTCCCCGAGGGTATCACCAGCTTAGTAGCTTGTACTTCGGTACTGGCCCCGAAATGATACTTTTAAATTGAACGTGTTTAAATTGCTCAAAATTTGACAAAATTACGGAGTTATCTCCCTCATGTAAAGCTCTGTCCGTAGATGGTTTTGGCTTTCTGCTTCGGTCATTTTTTGCATGTTCTCGCTATAACTAACGCGTAATTACAAGATAATTATCTCGAAATTACGAGCTAATTTTCTCGTAATTACGAGATAATTTTTAGTTATCTCGTAATTATGAGATAAAATGACAGTATCTTGTAATTACGAGATAATTTTCTCGCAATAACGAGATAATAATGTTTTTAGTGAGTCTAATAGAAATTATTGGTCCACAATGTAAATTTGTATGGGGCAGATTTATGGGTAAGTGACTCTCTAAGCTCACAAGCGGAAAAAAAAGTGTGATACATTTCATACCGATTTTGATGCATCGGATGTATACATTTTTTAAATTAATTACTCGTCAGCGATGACCAAAACTTTGGAAGACCGTAACTGTTACCAAAAATTAAAAAAGCGAAGCACTTGCAAAAATAACCGAACATCTTTGGACAGAGCTTTGCATGAGGGAGATAACTCCGTAATGAATCCTATCAAATAACATCTGGAGGTCATCGTATGACCTTCAGTAATTAAGTATAGTTCATACCATGAGGCATCATATAAAAGTCAAAGAGGGATTATACCTGTAATAATCAAAATCTCTTCCGAATCTAGCATGAAGAACTTCATTATAAAAATCAGATGGAGCAATAGATGATGATATCGTCACCTCATACTTGGTGCTGGTACACGCTGGTGCACAGTTACACAAGTCCAATATTTCTGTGCTTTTTGTAAATTTATCTGGAAAGAAATTTGAACCGTCCAATACAACAAATGTGAAAATCGTTCGACCAAGCTAAATTATGGGAAACTATAATATAAAAATGAACGAGTTCAAAGGTGATTGATATCCAATAAAAAGTAATTACAAAATACTGAACAACAGAAATATC
>JAOXYH010122756.1:0-10327 GCA_028566455.1 Botula fusca
AAACTACGGAGTTATCTTCCTCATGCACAGCTCTGTCCGTAGATAGTTTGGCTTCCTATTACGGTCATTTCGGCATTTGCTCGGTTTACAATTTTTTGGTAACAGTTATGGTCTTCCAAAATTTGGTTTCCTAGCATAGGAATTTTGAGCAATTATTTTACGAAATGTGCACATCCGATGCATCAAAATCAGTATATAATGCATCGCACTTTGTTTTTCTATATATCAATTCTATTTTCAACTTACTTCAACCTCTAGATCTGTCAGAATGACACAGATACTATCTTGCTTGGATTGAATAAGACTAACTATAAAATATCTTCAGAATTACGGCAACGACAAAAGTTTATGCTAAGTGTAAGTAAATGTGTCTACTCTCCAACAAGCTCAATTTGTGAAGCAAGATACTGTATGCATATATTCATAGTCGAGATCTATTTGCCTTGCAATAACAATATGGTTATATTTGAGTTCAAATCATACTGCCATTCGTCAAAAGCCCGTTATCTCGTTTTATTTTAGATAACTGCAATTTATTTAATGAAGTTCAAATTGAATTATACAAATAAAATAGGATACAATTAAAACAGGATGTCAATACCAAAAGACATACAATTTTCATCACTTAATGTTACAAACAATTCTACGTGTGATGAATCAGAATATTACATTTCTGTCACAATAGTACGACGAACATCCTAGGGTACCGGAATACAGTTATTATAACTTCATAGGACAAGCTTGTCAGAAAGTTTACTTCTATTTACAATACAACCAAAACCTCCTCTCACAATAGGATACTGTTGCTTAGCTATTCTTACCTAAAGTTACCAACACCAGCCTCAAATAAATCTGCAAGAGGGTCGAGGTCCTGTGGCATTGGAGCGACGCATGTACTAGCTTGAGATGGTAAAGTTGTTCCCCCATCGACAAACGAATACAGTGAAAGAAACCCAATCTGCAAAACGCTGAAACTTTGAGAATGTATCGGATGCATTCGATTACAATCATGATGAAATAGACCAGATATTAATTCTAAACGATACCATGAAGAGCTGTATTACTGTTTTAACAAGAATACTGAGAGGCGATAATAACTGTTTCCATATTTTACCTACCGCAATTGCAAGATACATCTTTCCGTGGACAGGAAAAATAATGACATTGGTTTCTTGAAAGGAAGAGAAGCACGTGGCTAATAACTGTCAATCAGACATGGATGTAATTTTCAATAAAATGATTGACAGTTTTGTTATATGTGTTCTCAGTATTAACAGGTGACGTGTTGAAAAAGACAATATGTTCAAAATCAGTAACATCCAAAATCGACTGCTATAGGTGTAGACCGAATTAAATAATATCTAATGTTTGAATTTATTTTGGCAGTTATATTGGTGCATAGTTCAAAGAATTGTTTCTGTACCCTTTATTGATTCACTAACTTTCCACCTTAAGTATATATTCAGTCTGAAAAAGTTGCACGAATTTAAAAAAATATAATATTAATAACCTTTTTGAAAGTAAAAAAAAATATTGTATAACAGTATTTACAGACAAACATTGTTTATACTATAATAGTATTGTTAAAGTAGTGTAAACGTCTTAACTAAACTTCTTTCAAGTAATACAAATAATAAATTACCCCATTACTCTATTCGCTTGAGGATTGGGGAACACAACTCTACCTATCCAAGTGACATGCGTCGCCACAAAACCACAGAACATCTACCCTTTTGCAGATTTATTTGAGGAAATAGTAACTTTGGTCATCGAAAGATTCGGTCACTACCATTGCTGGCGAGTCTTGTTAGAACCCAAGAAAACAATTAAAATTCGAAAAAGTATATTGTACTATTATAAAATCTCTTATGTTAGTTATATCAACTGCATTAGTGTGTGGAAGTTTAAATACTGCATTTTTACAGTTCTTTTTTGTTTTGTCCTTGGGTTTCCGCGCTTTTGCCTTGTCCCTGGATTCACGTGTTTTGGATTTCCACATGAACATGTTGCTTCCGTATTCTGTTGCCGATATTTAGCATCTTAATACTAAAGAAGTTGATGCAAATGGCTTCATATAAACATTTCAATGGCTAGTAGACATATTTAGATATCCACGCACAAAAGATTGAAGTATTGTCCTTTCTAGAAAGGCAGAAAAATCCCCTCTAGACATGCTAAGAGTAAATTCTAATTCTTAGACGTGATTTATCCGAGGGTCATACGACTGGACAGTTAAATAAACATTATATTATATCAATTTTGATGCATTTAGATTTTGGATTTCCGAACAATTATGTATCTTCAGTAATGTTCAGGGCCAAATATCGGCACAGAATACCAAAGCAACAGATTTAAGTAGTAATTCAAAGGACAAGGCAAAACGCGGTAACAAACAACGAATACCAGGACACAACCAAAATAAACAAAACGTTTAATTGGCTTTACAAAAAGGTACAACAAACGAGATTAAAGGACTATGTGCGGTAATGGCCTTTTCGCCCACAAAATTAGAGTTTTTCTTATTGATATAAAACAAATGCTGGAATAATGAGAAAACGCCCTTGAACTCAGAATCGAATATTTTTCTACTGTGTTTATCAGAGATGGGGTAATTGTAATTGTAATCATTAATCAGTTGTAATCGATTACAATTTTTCAAGTAATCATTGTAATCGTTAATCAGCCCAAAATCTGATTACATGTAATTTAATTTAATCAATTACTTTTCAAAATACCCTGTAATCGTGATTACTTTTTGATTACATTCTGATTACAATAGAAATATATCTCAAATTGTGTCTATAGATAATATATTATGTACAAAAAGAGTAATTCTAGTATTCATATCTAATAAGTATGCTTCTGGTGAATGGTGCTTTTTTCCTTCTCAACTTTTATAACATATCACAAAATATGAATAGTGCCAACAAATAGTATTTGAATGAAAAAAATGAAATAAATTCACAAAAAATGAGCAAAAAAATATCAAACTAAAATATTTTGAGAGGGGGCTGAAAAAAATAATCAACAAAATTTTATTACCAAAAAGCAATGAACATGTATGTATTAACTTGTTCTTATTTGGTCCAACATTATTTTTTTCTTTATTTCTCTACATGTGTTTCTTTTTATTCTTAACAACATATTCATGATATTTCATTTTGTCACATTTTTTGTGTTTACTAAAAGCAAATTTATATCTAATAATGCCCTTAGGGGCATTTGCATGCAATAGGTAATTGACATAAACACAGCCCTTAACTGGCTTCTACCTGTCAATTCAAGGTGACAATAAAAATAGGATTATATTTGGGTTCCTAAATAAACAACATTTAATTGTGACTACAATACACTTTTCTTATTCAAAGGCTAACAAGGACTTTCAAGACCGGAAACAGTGTAAAAATTTTATCCCACAAAATAACTGACTTTTATTCTTACAAGTTTCAAATTATTTGATTCCTGGATAATTGTGTTTATTCCATATTATTACAAATTACATACATAAGTTATAGATAGAACTGATCCTGAATAAATAAACATATTCAACCCCGGGAAAATTTGAAAAAGTGTTATTCACCGTGCAAATGGTACGCGCGACTATTTTTAGAAAATAGGGAGTTCCCTACTCATTACCAACATTACGTAGTTTAATCTACAATCGCAAAATTCAATATTCAGCGAAAGTGAAGTTAAATTTGAACAATTACATTCCGTTTTCAGTGTATTTTAAATACGGACTCATAAACAAGTCTTTGCTACATGAATTGTTTTTATTTTTTTTATTTACTTTTTTTTGTCTTGTGTATTTTTTAACAATTTAATAAAGTTTTTTTTTAAATTTTGATTTGAGTCGGAATATGGAATAAAACAATTACTGTCTTTAGATTCGGTAAATATAGGGTTTAACTGACTTTTGAAAAATTGATATTCACTTTGCCCTACGGGCTCAGTGAATATCAGTTTTTCAAAAGTCAATAAAACCACATATTTACCTCATCCAAAGGCAGTAATTGTATAATATGAGACACAGGATATCCCTATCATTATTTACATGTACCATAAACATAAGTACCGGTAAGTCAAATATGATACTGTAGCAGTGTAGGTAACAGTAGTGAACAATTTTATATTTCCATGTAATGTAGCTGAGAAATTGACCTAAACACAAAAACATATATCAGAACATTCGTACGAACAGACAGTCATGGCAAATCTGTATGTCCCTTTCACAAAAATATGCAACTGCAGGGTCTTACTTGTCCTCAGTAACCTTTAATAAATCAAATAAATTTTAAAATTCATTGTAATCAGATGTAATCATGATTACTTTGCCAATGTAATCATTAATTTAATCAATTACTTTTAGAAATGCTGTAATCATTAATTTAATTTAATCGTACATTTGGCAAAGTAATTGTAATTTAATCGATTACATTGAAAGGAATCGGACCCATCTCTGTTACTGGATACAGAAACAATATTAACAGTCTCTATGAGTATTGTTTGTAATGTTTTTGAGCGGTTTATAATTCCAATTCCGTCACTATGCAATTTTTCTAAGAACTGTAGAAGATTTTCTTGACTTTTACCAAATATTTTCCTTCAAACATATTGTTTTCAGGAATAAAGTAATTTGGACAGTAACCTAGTCTAACCCAATAAATAAGCCGCTTAAGACAAGCTCTGAAGCACGAAAAGAGATTTTCTGGTACCCAGTTTGATGGACTAGATTCTTCAGACAGCCAGAATACGGTGGTCTTCATGAAGTAAGAACATAAAAGTTCTTTAATATCTGCCTCTTTGGCTATTATTTCTTTCAGTGCAATTTTCAGCATGGCGTAGCAAAGAATCTGGGTGTGGTTTAACGAATGAATCAATATCTTTTCCGGAACGGAAAATGATATCCGCCATTCCAGTGGATTACTTTCAGATGATCCAAATTTACTACCTATAGGAACATAGAGTAAACCCTCCTGAGATATTTTTAAAATAGTGTTTGAGGAGGACCATTCTGAACTTCGAGGTCCGTACAACCATTTCGAGGCAATCTGTGGCCATGTTTCGCTCTTCCAGCAAATTGCGTAGTCCTCTTCTGCAACAAAATGAGTTAAACACGGTCCATGAATTTGCATGTAAAAACCATATTTTGCTTGAACTTGACGCTGCAAATTCTTCTTGAACAATTCACTCGACAAAAGAAGACCGTAGTCAGTATATTCGAAGCAATTTGCATGTAAACCAGATACGCTTTTCAGGAGAACAAATCCAGGGGATGCATTTTCGGTGTCGGCTATACATCCAAACACACTTGCTATTTCAGATTTCTTAACATAAACTGGAAGATGTCGATTGACTACCATCATATCAAGATCACTTCCTGCCATATTGAGTCCCTCTGCATTACTCCCACTGCTGATGAATTCTGAAGTTGTCGTTTTAATAACATTATCCATCATTTTGAAGAACAGTCTTCTTGTTTCTACTACTTTTTCTGAACCTATTACCTTAGACAGGTAGTGAAACAGTTTTCGAGAAAACTCTTTAGTATTAACGGATTCTGTAATGATATCTGAAAAAAAATTAGGGATTATTTCTTTTGGCACAAATGATACATACACTGTACTTGTATTTAAAATTCTTTGAAACTTTGATTATTTGATATTTTGCCATGGGAATTAAGATTTCCAATAAATCATGGCCTGTTCGACTTGTCAAACAAGTTGTAAAGTGACATCTTTTGCCAAAAATTTATTTGATAAACTTAGGTCGACTTTTGCTTTGGATTTTTTTATGTTGGAATGTACATTAAACCGTTTTACTTGAGATTGAAGAAACCAGTCATACTAAAATAAATACCAGTCAGTCATACTATGATAATACCTGGACATGCTATATGTTTCCTATACATATATAACAATATGTATATGCTATCATTGCAGGATAAAATTAAAATAAAATCTTACTTTGATCCATTTTAGCTGGTATTGCTCCAGATTTTAAAAGCTTTTAATCAGCTGAGCTGAGTTACCAAATCAAAAGTACTGTGTTAGTTCCATTGTAGCTGGTGTTCTTCCACATTTTAAAACCGTCTTATCAGCTTATTAAAATATAAATTAATAATTTTTAAAGCACTTATTGAGAAGGAAATGTGAATCATCTGATGTTTAAACCTATCCTAAGCTACAAGGGGTTGTGAGGAAAACCACTTAGTGATTACGTGTGTTCAAGTCATGTGTGAAATAATGAAATGAATGGCACGTTTTCTCGGAATGATCATCATTAAAGGTCACATGGGACGGTTCACTGTGCTAGAAAAGTTTTTGTTTTATTTCAAAAATCGACCAGAGGTGGAACGCGATGTGAAGTCCAATATTTTTAAACCTGGTTATATGGGCACACCTTAAATTGAGCTCGAATTATCTTTCTTGCATACATTGGTCATGTGTTTCCACTCTCTTTAGTTAATGACACTGAGAAGATGAAAAGCAGGAAACTTGTAATAGATTGTAGGTTATGTATACATGTAGATGTACATTGACCCCGCTATATGTCGAAATATTTACTTACTTGGAAAAAAGTAGTAAAGTAAAAGAAAATATATAGCTCTCAGTTAACAAAATCTGTATAGCTATTCATTTCAAGATCAAACTAGTCAGAATGTCCAATTCGTATAAAGAGTCGGATGCAAAAGAATCAGGATTCGATCTTAAGTCTGACACTGCCCAGCGTGATATCAGTTCAGTTTTTCAGTTTTCAGAGACATGTACAGAGAAGTTTACTGACAGTGAAATGAAGTTAATAATGCTTTATAAGAGGGAATGAATACCATTACTAGGTCTGACGGAGACCGGAAGTAAAGGTGACGGGAACTGGCAGTAAAGAGGGAGGAAACCTACAGTCAAGAGAACGGGTAGTAAAATCAAAAGTACCAACAATCGAAAAAAGGAATGGAATGAGAAGAAGGAGGGGTAAGGGAGATTGTAGCCGAAATCGCGCTCTTTTGTTCACTCCCTTTCATTAAAGAATCCTAACAACTATATCCAGCTCTAAATCTGACAGAAATAAATTGAAATTTGTTTCAAGAAATATAAGTTGGAATAAACGAAATGCAAATGTATATAAATGTCATAACTATACAGACTATACCGTAGAAACAGATAAAACGAATATCCAAAATCCGCCTTATCGAATCTCATTGCATATGCATAAATCCGTCAAACTTCAACAAATAGTCGCTAGAAACTAAATAAATGTACTACCCTTATTCATTATTTTTAAAGTCATTTTCAAGTACTGTGACGATAGACAATGGGCTATGCTGAAATCTATTTTGAAAACGCATATTCATGTAGTTTTTTAATTTGAGACTGGGACGGCTCGCATTGTCGGCGCATTATCGCTTTTTGATTGCACAGACCTATGATATCAGTATAAAGTAAACTTTATTACTAGCATTTAGTCTATATCATGGCTTTCTTAGAGTATTTTTTGTGAATATATTCTTTAGTTCCTTTGAACGTTTATAATTTAATTTTTTTCTATCATCACAGTTCCAAATACAAGTGAAATCAACATATATTTATATTCAGTTGAAATGCATGTGTAATGACCAACGCTGTTCAATGTATAAATTACTATAAATAAAAAGAAAGTTATCCAAAACACAAATGTGTCGTTGCTGTATTTACGGATAAACTAGTAACCAAAAGTCCGGGAAGGTTAAAAGTTCTTGTGAGTGAAACCGCTATGAACTTAGCTGTACCGATTTTAAATACACAATATTTTTGTTAAGTCTGGTACTTAGGCAAGGCTTAAATTAGACAAAATTTACCACAATTAAGATTTACAAGTTATTACTGAAAAGGTGCTTGAAGAAATACCGTTCTTTTTGCATCAAGCATCAACACATATCATTTTACATCCACATGGTGTCTTTCACATGTAAAACATTTTTATGTAACCCCTACACCAATTTTGAACTATTTCCAAAGTTTGGTATTTGAAAGAACGACTGATTCATAATTGAATTTGTTTAACTTGTACATATTGGTAATCCAAAATCTATTCTGATCTACAACATAGTCTTTTGATCAAGGTTGTCACTTTGGCTTGCCCCCTTCCTTGTCTCTTCAATCCTTCCACCATTTGCGTTCCACGTTTAAGACCATTGTGAAAACATGTACGATATTGCCCAACTTCGTGTACACGTACCATGTTAATCCAGATTACGGACGGTTCAACATCAGTGTTAATTTCAAATAATTTGGGATATAAATATACTAAATGCTTGCTTACTGTTTTATAACATCTATTTAACTTTTTTTTACTAATATCCAGTAGTTGAGGGCAGTTAGGTCTGTTACAAGGATTAATTAACATACATTATATTATGCAAACTAGGTCTCGTGATGTGTTTAAAAAAGTATGGTTTTGCCACTGCTTCCCGTATATTTTGACTTCAATTTTATTGATTCTTTAATAGTAACTTAACTTGGATAGATTATTTTCACATGCTAAACTGCAATAGAGAGAACCGACAGAGACGGTTTTGTTTCTTTAACAATGCACTATACGTGCAATTGATAAAACTACTCTATACAATTCCCAGACAGCGAGGTATTTCAATAAACTTTAACTTTCCATTTAACCAGCAATCCGACCAAACAAAATGTCTAATAAAACTGGGTCATATGTCTTGTTTTTTTAAATGGATTTATTGCCATTGAAATTTCGTTTTTAACTATTTTCACTGTTTCTTCTATTATCGCAGAAACTATAATACAGTCATGTAATTTAACCAGAGGCTCACCTGAACCTGTATCGCTCACCTGGTATACCTGGCCTTACATTTTCAGCTTTATTTGGCCAAAAACAGCAAAAAAAGGTCAAAATTTATGTTTAAAGTCCATAAACTCATGTAAGGAGTCATCTGAAGATTTCGGGGTAACGGAAGATTTTGTTATGCTGGACTTGCTGATCATTTTTGCTTTTCACAGTTTCTCTCTATCTGTTATTGTTGTCAAGGTATTGGGGAAAAACAGCAAAAATCGTCAAAATTTACATTCAATGCCCAATAACTCATGTAAGGAGTCTTCCTGACGATTTCGGGGTAACGGAGATTTTTGTAGAGCTTGATGTGCTGATCATTTATGCTTTTTACAGTTTCTCTCTATCTGCTATTGTTTTCAAGATATAGGGGAAGAACAACAAAAATCATCAAAATTTACATTTAACGCCCAATAACTCATGTAAGGAGTCGTCTGATGATTTCGGGGTAATGGAGACTTTTGTAGAGCTTGACTTGCAGATCATTTTAACCCTCCTCAGTTTTTCTCTATCTGTTATATTTTTTGAGATATAAGCCAAAATGACCATTTTACCCCTATTCTATTAATAGCAACAGCCGCCATATTGGTTGATGATCAGGGTCATCGGACACAATTTTGAAAGTAGATGCCCTAAGAATAATTCAGACCATATTCGGTTTCTGTAGGTTTTGTGGTTTCAGAGGAGAAGATTTTTTAAAAAGTTTACGACGGACGGACGGACGGACGGACGGACAGACGGACGACGGACGCAAAGTAATGGAAATAGCTCACACTGGCCCTTTGGTCCAGGTGAGCTAAAAATGTCAAAAATTAATAAGACAAATTTTTTTTGTTAGTAAGAAAAAATATATAGAAGATACCAAACCGTAATCAAAGCTCGTATGTCCTTAGGCACCAGACAAGACCGTGAACAGACACAACAATGAACAACACAGAAAATAAAAACACAGGAAATGAGCAACACGAAACCCACCAAAAACCGGGGGTGAACTCCTACATAAGTAACTTCCTACATGAGTTTTAAACGATCTAGACTTAATGATGTTTGCTTAATGCAGTATCCCCCACTCTCTCGCGTAATTTTCAAGTCGTATAATGAGTAATTTCAAACTTTCAGTGCAATTTAGTTCTTTATAACAGCAACAGTATATCGGAGCAACAAGTTAAGTCCTATATTTTCAAAGTAGCTTTACACCAATAATTGTTCATTTATTTTTGCATTATCCTGATACACAGATTTGTCACTTCAGTATTATGACAAATTCGAAATTCAATATGTTAGTTAGAGTCTATCAATATACATTCAAACCTTTGTAAGAGACAACCTGTATCAAGCAAACCTTGTTTTATAAGACCATTTATTTCAGATCATTGTGTAGCGTACTTCATATAAATTGAACCTGTTTTAAAAGGTCATGTGTAATGTACTTCATATAAATTGAACCTATATTACAGGTCATGTGAAGTGTACTTCATATAAACTGAACCTGTATTAA
>JAOXYH010122865.1:0-16998 GCA_028566455.1 Botula fusca
AAGAAATCCCAAACCGCAATCAAAGCTCGTATATCCTAAGGCAACTGAAAAGACCATGAATGGACAAAACAACGAAAAACAAAACACAAACACAGGAACTAAAAACAGGACATGAGGAACACGAACCCCACCAATAATCGAGGGTGAACTCAGGTTCTTCGGAAGGGTCAGCAGTTCTTGGCCAACATGCGTCGCCTGTCGTGTTACTCGCGGCGAAAATCTGGTAAGCAGTCAGGAACGAGGAAGGACAGGGATTGCACTATGACACAGGACACGGGTCGTTCATCATCTGTGAGATAGACATTCAATTACCATCAACCAGTTCGTGATGGCGACCGTAAAACTTACAAAGTGAAGACCTTTCCGAAAGAAACCCCTGATTGAGAAGCTTTCTAGTCAGCAATAACCCTCTATCCAAAAAAAATCTGGATAGGAAACGTGCGCAAGATATCGGTCAAAAACGTCAGAAATTAACGATTCGCAGCCAATAACTACTATTAGGAGTGATCGGGTTATTTCGGAAAAAAATTCTTGATACGCCGAAGATTTTCTACATTAGATTTAATCAGCTATTTTTCACGATTTCAATATATTAGCTGAAAAACTTTAAAATTAACTATTCAGCACCAATAACTCATATAAAGAGTTGTCTTTTAATTTCCACATTAAATTTAAGCAGCTATTTTTAACGGTTTCATGTTATTATCTGATAATAAACTACTCAGCGCCAATAACTCATTGTCTGACGATTTCTATGAAAGAATATAACGGGTATCCTTAACATGCTGAACATTTTCTCCGTTACATTTGGTAAGCTATCTTTTATGGTATTCGATATGTTAGACATACGCCCTTTGACGATTAATTTCATGCTCAAGTTCTTGTAAACTTAAAATGGAAATTACGGATTTTCACATTGGTACATGAAGTTTTAAAAAAATATCGTTATACAAGCTGTTAAGCTCTGATTTCATGCAGATCTCAAGTGACATAGAATATTAAAGATATGCATTTTTTTCTCATTTGAATAACACAGGCAATCCTGTAAATTAAACAAGCGGGAACAATAAATATTCAGTACCCAGCCAAACCATATTACATGCAGTCCTTTACGTGCTGATTAACTATTATGATTTACTAATTTATCATGGTTAAGTTCTTGTAAACTTAAAATGGTAAAACGGATTTTCAAATCGGTACCTGAAGTTTAAAAAAAATATCGTTATACAAGCTTTTTAGCTCTAATTTCATGCAGATCTCAAATGACATGAAATATTAAAGATAGGCATTTTTTTCTCATTTGAATAACACAGACAATCATGTAAATTAAACAAGCGGGAATAATTAACATTCCGAATATGGGATATATGCTGGAAAGACAGCAGCCTACATCTTATGTACTAGTATTTAATGTATTATGGACCTAATGATCACAGTTACCCCTTTCTTCAAAAGGTGGCACATGAAAAGCTATACAAACATTGTTATCATTCAAAAGGCAAAAACTCGCATTAGACAAATTGGATTTATGTAAAATTGAACTTGACCTTCATATTATAGACGAAAATGAAATATAATAGAATCTCGATTGTTCAAGTTCGAATACCATGGGTAATAAGATCCCATTTTAGGTTTCATCAACTCAGTTTGAAGGGAAAACCTTAATAATTGAAACAGTCCTATATTTCGAACTAATTTAATTGGTGCCTTAGGTGCTCGACCAACAAAAGTTCAACTTTATCAAAATCTGAGAAAACAGTTCTCAAAAATATGTAAAATATGTTTTTACCGATCAAAGGCAAAAACTCCAAACGATATAAGCAATGTGCTTCACAATTGAACTTGATCTTCACGATAGTAGGACTAAAATCTCAAAATTTGAGAAAGTTGCATAAAACAGTTTCTCTTAGAAAAAACAACAATAATTTCTCTAGGTCAAACAACTCCTGCCCGACAATAGCGATATATGTCAAACTTTGACCTTCATTTAAAAGTAGGTAACATTATATTAAAATGTGAAAACCCATAATTGATAGGTTGGTCGAGGGGTTACACTCCTGAACGACGAAAGTCATAGTCGCCAAAATCGAACATGACCTACATTTTATAGTAAGTAAAAATGAAAGGATATGGGGCATTGTCAATGAGACCTGCACTTTAAAAAAGAAACAACATATTAAACTTTGAAAACCCAATATTAAATAGTTATCTTTTATCATCCGGAAACAATCATGGGACGGACGGACGCACATGTGCATCAATATATGCCCCCACCCACTAGGGGACTGGGGTAGAGAGCTTTTCTGGATTCACCTTCATCAGACACCCTAGCTGTCAAACTTCGGAGGAATGAGCAAATATAAATAATCATATTAAACGAACCAATTCACTGAAGAAAACAGCCAAACGAATTCAATGAACGCTAAATGAGAACCAAACATTTATAAAGACTTCAACAATAATTTTCCTGCGTCAAAAATATGTAAAGTGTATCTTTTCTACACATATGCCAGTATCCACAAAATAAGGGTAAACGCATCCTGCTCTGCTCGACATAGAGAATCCACTTTTGAAACACTGGCCTTACCATTACTTAAAAAATAATCACATTATTCTAATGCTTTCACGTTGAAGATGCAAGAAGGCGGATT
The DNA here is from genome assembly GCA_028566455.1 of Botula fusca. Taxonomy (NCBI): domain Eukaryota; kingdom Metazoa; phylum Mollusca; class Bivalvia; order Mytilida; family Modiolidae; genus Botula; species Botula fusca. Next base: position 2,652 of record JAOXYH010122865.1, read on the forward strand.
TCCAATTCCAAAATAATTTTATATAATTTCTACTTGACGGGGTTAAAATGTGTTTAAATGTTGGTTAAAATCCGTGACATTTCATACATGGGTGTTATAACGGTCATCCTTTTTGTGGTGACTTATTGAGTGAAAAAGTGTCATTAGGTATCTTCAAATATATACTAGTATATGGTGGAATTCACAATTCTAAAAAATGTGGAAATAAAATATAGAAGATACCAAACCGTAATCAGAGCTCGTATGTCCTAAGGCAACAGACAAGACCGTGAACAGACACAACAAACAACACAAACTAAAAACAGGAAATGAGCAACACGAACCCCACCAAAAACCAGGTTGAACTCAGGTGCTCCGGAAGGGTAAGCAGTTCCTGCTCCACATGTGGTACCCGTCGTATTACTCACGGCAAAAATCTGGTAAGCAATCATGAACGAGAAGGGACGGGGATGGTACTGTGACACAAGAAACCCCTGATTCAGAAGCTTACTTGTCAGCAGTAACCCTCTATCCAAAAAATCTGGATAGAAAACGAACGCTTGAGAGTACCATATTATCTGAGAAATATATACTCCGTACGCGAGCGCTGCTGAAATATTGCTACAAATGAAGGAAAGTTTACAATCAGAAAGTTGAAGTCGTCTCTTTCGCCGTAAAGGTTTGAACTCAACCGTTCCTCATTGTCAATTTCAAGATGAAGGTCAAGATATGAAGCAGACCTTAAAGTATCTCTGGTATACTTTATATCAAGTTCATTTGGATAGATGCAATAAAGAAAGTCTCCAAACCTAGAATTATTTAAGGAGAGAACGTAATCTATGTATGGAAAGGTGAAATTAAAGGACTTGGCCAAGCTCTTCTTTTTCTATAGAAGCCCCTGTATGAACTCTGCTTCATACGAATAAAGGAATAATTCGGCTATTAGGGGAGCACAATTAGGACCCATTGGAATCTCGACTGTCTGTTAAAAAACACGACCTCCAAACATAACAAATATGTTGTCGATCAGGAAGTCTAATATTTTGACGATATCAGTCTCAGAGTACTTATTGTTATAATCGGAGTGGTGTTTAACAAAGTAAGGTTTATCTCTTCTAAAAACAAGATATTGATACCTGCATTGACCATTCTTTTTGATAAAACAAAGATGAACAAGTTCCTTCAGTCTGTCGTTTATTTTTCAGTGAGGAATGGTAGTGTAAAGTGTAGATAAGTCAAAAGTTTTGATACCGTTGAAGTCGAGAGATATTTACTCTAAGGGTTCCAAAAGATCTTTAGCATTTTTTAGCATCCACATCTGATTCACCACTCCTTGAGAAGCTTGTATCACAGTACGTCTGAAACCCAGTTTTGACTGCTCATAGAATAGATGTTAATAGTTAATAATTTAGAAAGAGGTTTTGTGGAGCATTTGGCTGATCCAGCTATATACCGTTGATTGTATGGACACTTATGTAAATTTGGTATCCAATACAATGAAGGAGTTCCATCTCATCCTCTTTAGTATTAATACAAAAGGAACATAAAACTGACATATGATTATCAAGGATTTCCTTTTTTGTAAGTGTAGTTGGTGTATATGTTGGATTGCCTGGCAAATTGTCAATACCTAATTCCTTGATCAAGCAGTCCATATAATGTCTTTTATAGACAAAAACGATGTTATTGGGGGCTTTGTCTGCTGGAACAACAACATACTTGTCATGTAAGTAGGTCAAATGTTTCACAACTTTGGAAATAGATGTTGCATGTGTGCTCGTATTAATGCGTATACACTAAAGATGGACTGCATCCTTATTTACCTAACTGAGAAAATAAAGGTTCTGTGAAAGGGTATCTATAAGCAAGTGCTCCATAACTCATACAAATCATAAATTTCCGGGTTTTACTTGACACTAGCAACACGGCGGATCTAACAGTCCGGTGCAGTTTATCCTTCTCTCGATTTTGGTAGAATCCGAGTTGCTGATTTACCTTTTACAGTACTTGCACAATTATGCGTTTCTTTTTGACGCGGTTTTGATTGATCGGTGACACGTTTTTGACGGAATTTTACTTGTCACTGATTGATCGGTGATGGATTGAAAAACATAATCTGTATCCGTACTTTACGGATTGACGAATAAATGACTAATTGTATTTCCAAATCATCATTACCATGACGACCGTCAACGATCAATCGTTAATGATATGCACAGATCTATATGTAAATATCGGGACGAAGAAAATAGAACTTTTTAACGAAGGTTAAGAACCCGTTCAGTATCATCATAGAAGCATTACTATATCCAAAAATAGTCATTTAACTTGTATTTGCGTAGGTCAGGAACTTCAGAACTCGAGCATGCTCTATACGCATGTATGCCACCTAAACCAGTAGACGAAATTTATCTCCCGTGTTACATACATTCTCTAGTGTTTTTCAAGTTAAATCCTGTACCGCCAATGTTGATGCTGTGTGCTGACATGCTCATGGAAAGGGAATAGAACAACCAAGATACGCTGACATGCTCATGGAAAGGGAATAGAACAACCAAGATACGCTTTGTGCCTGTGTAATTTTGTTGTGGACCATACACCTAAAGGTATCTTCTTTAAATATTTTGGCAGTTAGTTAAAAATCAGCCGTAAAATGTTTCTTACTGGACTTACTGGACATGACATTAGACACATGGTTTGATTTAAACAATATTTTATTCAGAAAATGATTGAATAGGATTGAATAGCAGGCTAATCCTATATATATCCTTTCCATACACGGTAACAAGCAACAATCTAATACGATATACAATAGATGCGACAACACATCCAAAGGGGAATAACTCAAGTTAATCTGCGGTATTTCACTATTGATCGACACTAAAAATTAAAAGTATTTTTTATCTCTTTTAGTAAATACAAATGGTTTAGTGTGAGATTAAAATTAAATATGTTTAAAGACGTTACTATATGTTCTGCTGCCAATGTGAGGTGGCACTAAACCTTTTTCTCATCTCATCTTGTAAATGAATTTTGGCATGAATAGAACACTACAAATATATTGTTTGTAGAATTAACAATTCTGAGTGAGCATAGTAATTATTTAAATAACTGAACTTCTTTTTTCGAAAATATAAAACTATCCAAAAATTTAGATATACATGTATATAACAAACAATACAGTATTTATACCCAAAGTCAACACAGTTTCTCAACAGTCTACCAATAATCAGATGATACAAGTAAGTCGAAATCCTTAATCAGTTTATAACTATATAAATGACAGTATATAATCTGCTTAAATCTCTTACCATTTTTAATGAAAGTATGTATAGCAAGCACCAATTCCTCATTCTGTTTAAAGTTTATTGTGTGATAACCATAAAGAATAGTTAATTTGAATGTCAAAATTTACAACAATATCATTAAATGTATTTATTAATGTCTGTCTATGTGTGTTGTATGCTGGACAAGAAATGAAGAGATGGTAAGGGTCTTCATCTTCATGATTACAGTGTGGGCAATTAGATCTGTCAGACAAGTGATCTTGATGTAAATAGATGTTCAAATTACTAGTATCATTTCTTAACCGTCATTGTATAATATTTTCTTTTCCATTCCCAAATTGACTGTTGAAATATTCTGGGTTTTTTCCTATATCCGAGTTTAATTTCTTCTTAAACACTGCAACAGAAGGACGAAATTTTGTTGAAGCCGGTAGGGAATTATAAAGCCGTAAATTACATGGCAAGAAACTCTTATAATATGAAACTGTATTACAAAATGGAAGTCTAAAATTATCTTGAGACGCTAGATGTCTAAGGTTATAATCATGAATATTTTCTGTATATTGTTGAATGAGATCAGATAAGTAATATGGGGCAAACCCGTTTACTATTTTAAACATAAGAACGAGTTTGTTTTCCCTCCTTCTATACAGGTTCCCGACCTAATTTTTTTATACAATTTTCTTTTTTGAGGGAATTTACTCACATATCTGTAATTATTCTACTTGCTTAAGCCTTGACACTCTCTAACAAATTTGATTCCTGCAAAGTACAGTTGTCCCAAATAACGTCAGCATATTCTAAGATAGGGCAGAAAAATGAAAGATATATTCGTAGTACAACTTTTCTAGATACATGTTTTTTTTTTCAATATTCTAAGAATTTCTAGTCTATTACATGCCATAGTATAAATTTTATTAACATGATCTTTTCACGTTCGGTTACTCTTGAGATCAAGTCCCAAGTGAGTGTGTTTATTTACATCTTACAATAAGGATGTCCTGACCTCCAAAGTAAACCGAGTGAATAACAACATTTCTTCTACAGAATAGGACAGATTCTGTTTTTGAAGGGTTAAATTTGATAGCCCACTGTTTGGACCAGTCATCTATATGAGTAATATCTTCTGTAAGATTATTTGTCGCTTGCATGATGTTCTAAAACATAGTTGCGCATATACTTAACTCTGATTTTTTTTCCATAACCTTATAGAAAACACAAGTCAGTGATATAGGACGACAATTTGAAATTTCAGGTGTCGACCCTTTATTTTTGTATACAGGTGTCATATTGGAACGTTTCCAAATATATGGTAATTTCCCACATTGTAATGACTGATTAAATAAAAGGGTTAGTGGTAAGACAAGGGAATGGGACATCTTCCATAATATATTTGGTGCAATGGCATCCGGACCACTTGGTTTTGAACAATTCAATATATTAATCTAATGTAGTATTTCTTGTTGTTTAAGAGGAAAGTCTGGACAAGTATATTCTAGAAATAATGTGTTTGTGGGAAGAACATGTTCTTCTTCGATGTGTGAAATATCTGAGAAATATTGGTTAACAATATCACACTTTTCAGATAAGTGAACGACAATTCTACCACTATGTTTTATAGGTGGAGTAATTTTATTTACTTTATTTATTTTACATACTGCTTTTGCAATTCGCTATCACTTTCCACGTGGGATATTTTTGTCTACAAGCTGTGAAGTAGGTAAGATGTTGGATCAGAGGATGCTTATCTTACCGTTACCCATTTTCGTGGAGTCAGAGTTGCTGAATTACCTCTAACAAAAATATTGTTAAATGCTGTTCTGTAAGATTAAGATCTGATGTTCGTCGTTTTTTCCATAGCTTTATCGTTTCCTGTTGATTTGTTGCTTTTCGGTCATTGTTCTTATCACGATTTTTCTTTACTGCGCTTTCATCTTACGGACTCTTTGCTCTATTAAAGATTGGGAAGTTTACTCTAATAATAGTAATATATATAGTATATACATTGTATATAGTAATATCTAAGTAGAGTATAAGAACGAGAGCATCTATTGTCTAGTTCGCAGCTGATTCGCTGCGGTCGTGCTATATGTACAGTGTCTCTTACAGAGCGAAATGTTGTCGCATACATTTCCTTGTGAGCGTGTTCTTCAGCATTTATTAAATATGTCCACTTCTGAAATCTATGATATGATAGATCGATGCGATGTTTCTATCTCACAATCGAGAAAAGATATATTCAGTTCTGTTCCCGCCATGCTCGTATTATACATTGCTGGACAGGATTCTAGGCCAGATTTTTCTGCTTTTAATGTGACAGGTGTCCTTAGCGGAACAGGATATGCTTACCCTTTTGGAGCATCTGATTTCACTCCTGTTTTTTTAGATTTTTGGTGGCGTTCATGCTGGTTTTGCTTTGGATTTTGTGTTCTCTTTCTATATTGTTGGTTTTAGTTGCTATATGTTTATTTTGTCTTTTTGTTTAATTATCCTTAAGTTCATTTGGCTTTTGACTTTTCTCTGCATTTTTAGATTTTGATTTTCTCTCAACTTGTAGCTTCGATGTTCTGTTGCAAATATAAGTCAAGAAAGCAGCAACAGGATGTTAAAAAATAAAGGTAAGTCCTAGCCATATCTGATAAATTTAAACAATATGGTTTAGATCCATAGTTAGAGAGAAAAGAAAAATATTCGGTATGATGATAAGGCAGAAAAATACATTTAAAAACAGCATATGCAATAAGATTTAATTGACTATTCTAGTAACAATAATCAAGAATTGCGACAGATATATCGAACTTCAGCAATGTGTCTTCTGATCTCTACAACATCAATAAAAATCACAAGAGAGACAACAAAAACTACAAAAAGTACTCCAATGATTCCAATTTGTTTCGAAGATTCCCGGGTGTCATGCGCACTACTTCGTTTCCGCTTATACGATGAAAGATTTGTTTTATTTATCTGAAGGTCTTCTTTCAGCTTTGTTAACATAGGCTCCATTATCAACTCTAGTTCTTGTTTTGTATATTTGCCACTGAGCGATGCCCAGAATTCTCTAGCTTTCTTCTCTTTATCTGTACAAGGACATTTACAACCAGAGTTTTCTTCTGAAAAAGAAAGCCAAATATATATTGTTCATTCGTCGAAGACTGCATGATTTCTGTAAAATTTTATACATACATACATTTTATACATTTTATACATATTTCACAATTCACAATTAATACATGCTTAATTGCTGTTTGTGTGTAAGCTATTAAAATGACTTTCAAAGGATTTGTTACAAGGAGAAACAGTTCTGTGATTACGACTAGAAAGCGTTGTTGTCCGTAAGGTTAGAAATGTGTGCGAAATTCATCACTGCACTATAAAAGCGGAATCCCGGAATTTTGTTTTTTTTAAATTAAGGAATTTACATGTATGCGTTTAATGTATACAAATGTATATTTACAAGACTGCTGTACATTCTAACAAAGTCATGTCTGTAGTGGCCTCCATTTTTAGAAGAGAATGAAACATACAAAGGGGAAGAATTTTTGCAAATAACTACCTACGTTATCCTACATGATTGTTTCAGAAAATTAAAGATATTAATTTAAACTCACCTTTGTTTTCTTTGGTATTTTCTGCGTTTGAACCTTGTCCGTACAAAAACTTTGTTCCTGTTTAAGAAAATATTTATAGATATGCATTAAAATTATTATTAATTTCCCCCCAAAAAATGATGCTAGCTTGTGACAACTTCTAAAGTTAAAAGTAACTCTGTCATCAGAAAAAATCCCATTTATACACTTAGCTCACTAAAATATAATAACATGAAAGAAACCTCTATTTTACCGTTAATTTTCATTGGATTGAAAAATCAGAAAAGTATAAAAAATGCACTTGCCATTTGCAACTAACGATATTGTCAACTCATCTGCAGATTCAGCTGGAAAAAGAATGAATAAATCCTAAGACCGAATTCAATCATTTCATAAAATAGCTGCAATAGCATACAATCTAACAAATTCATGGGAGTAATTCTATAGACAGACCTCGGCAATAGAATACCGACGTAACGGGGGAATCCAAAAAAATATATTGACAAAAGAATAACAATAACGACGTAACAAGTTCATGAGGAAATCCTAAAAACATATATCGACAAAAGAATACCGACGTAAAAAGTTAATGGGGAAATCCCAGACATATATCGGCAATAAAATACCAACGTAACAAGTTCTCGCGGGAATCCTAAAGAAATCTATCGGCAATAGATTACCGAAGAAACAAGTTTATTGAAATCCTAAAGACATTTATCGGCAAAAAAAATACCGACGTAACAAGTTCATAGAGGATATCGAAAAGACATAGGGTGGCATTATAAGGTTTGTACCCATTGTGCCAAACAAACCGGAAATGGAACACTAACCTCACTGGTTCGGTTCAAGTGATTCGTTTGTGGAGACGAACCAGACGTACCGGAAATAGTTTCGCAGAAACTGGTTCAAACCGTACACCAGAAAGAGTCCATATATCGGCAATATGTTACCGATTTGACAAGTTCATGGGGGAATCCTAAAGACATATATCGGGAATAGAACACCGACGTAACAAGTTTCTTGAAAGAAATCCTAAAGACATATATCGGCAATAGAATATCGAAGTAACAAGTTCATGGGGGGAATCCTAAATAAATATATCAGCAATAGAATACCGACGTAACAAGTTCGTGGAGGGAATCCTAAAGACGTATATTGACAATAGAATGCCAATGTAACAAGGTCATTGGATGAGTCCTAAAGACATATATCGGCAATAGAATACCGACGTAACAAGTTCATTGGGGGAATCCTAAAGACATATATCAGCAATAGAATACCGACGTAACAAGTCCATGGGAGGAATCCTAAAGACATATATTGACAATAGAATGCCAGTGTAACAAGGTCATTGGGGAGATCCTAAAGACATATATCGACAATAGAATACCGACGTAACATGTTTATAGGGGGAATCCTAAAGACATATATCAGCAATAGAATACCTACGTAACAAGTTCATGCCGGAATCCTGAAGACATCTATAGCCAATAGATTATCGACGTAACAAGTTTATGGGAACGTTAAAGACATATATCGGCGAAAAAATGCCAAGGTAACAAGTCAACGGGGGAATCCTTAAAACATATATCGGTAATACAATTCCGACGTTACAAGTTAATAGGGGATATCGAAAAGACAATGGGCGTTTACCATGAAAAGGTTTGTACTTCTAGTGCCAAAACAAAAACGAAAATGGAACAAGAATCGTGCTGGTTTGGTTAAAGTGATTCGTTTGTGGAGAGGAACCTGACGTACCAGATATAGTTTCGCAGAAACTGGCTCAAACCGTATAATGGAAAGCACTCATATATCGGCAATAGAATACTGACGTAACAAGTTCATTGGGGAAATCCTAAGGACATATTATATGGGCAATAGATTACTGACGTAAAAAGTTCACAGTGGAAATCCTAAAGGCATGGGCCTAGAGACCAGATGAAATACGTTAAACTAATAAAACGAGAAATAGAAAATGAAAAAAAAACGATTAATTAATTAAAAGGGATTTAACGCCACTTGCAGTATTTCAGCTATATCAGGACTGTCAGTTTTAGTATCGGATGAACAAGGGGTGCCAAATGGGAATGCCGATATATTTCTGAAAATAAGACGTTACCGTCATAGAATTAGGTTTTTGATGCTAATATTTTTTTGTTTCATTGAGAGGGCAAGAACTCGCTCAGTGTGTCGTCCTTTCAGGAGGACTTTTACTCGCATAGCTGTGAAACCGCAGCATCCAATCATCTGCATGATAACCACCGCCCTAGAAATTACTAACGTTAGATTGCTATCAATAAATATTCGCGCAAAAACAGATGAAAATGACATAACAAGACCAAGTAACACTCGAACGAATGAAACGTCGAACTTAGCCGAGTGGTCTAGGGAGCTAGTCGAAATGCAACAGATTCGGTTCTGCAATTAAAACAAATATTGAATACCAGTGGCGCCGAGAGAAGACAAAATGTTGACATAATAAAAATCTGATTCTGACAGTGTTGATGTTACATGTACTTTTCAGGCTACTTGATTATTGTTGATGTAGATTTCAAGGCTTATACATGAGTGTATATGATATTGAAACAAATGCATAGTATAACACACCTTGTGGCCAGTTGGAACTGAAAGGAGTCGGACTGTAATAAATTCCCGGATATGCATGCTTCTTTTCCCACTCGCAGTATGCCAACTCAACGACGGCGAGCCATCCATGCATATTCTGGCAACTTTCTCTCATTTTGTTTATAAAAAATCGTCTTACAACCACACCGTCAGACACAAACCTACAAGTAACGATATCTTTGATGTGTATATTGTGTATGCACATATATGTTTTTTATCTGTTTTGTGCTAAATATCGGATGCTAGTATACTTGAGTGTTTTCAATCACTTCTGATGGGGTAATTTCCTCTGTTTTGTGTATTTAACTAGAAGGATAAACGTATCAAATTCTTCAAAGGTATTCAAATGTCTAAGTTTTTCATTTGAAACCTTAGAAGAACCTCGGATAGTGAATATTAAACAAATTAAAAAAAACACACAAGAGCTGTTGCGTGCGCCATCTCAGCAGTGCAACGTTCGGGCAACATTTTGGTTACGGAAACCGTTATAAAACATACAAGTTATGTTTATAATGTCCTACATTTAGTACACTTAAATTATCTATTTTTAAGATACAATTTGTCTACAGACTTCTTATCTTGTTGTTTTTTTCAAGACTTGAAGATTAATGATGGCCTTTCACAAATTGTTTAGACTTCAATCTATATTTATGAATATTTGGATTGAAACATGCATGATTTACACCATCACTTTCACAAGTTAACCTATTTAAACAAATGAGTGCTTGCTCGAGTCCGATAAAATTCGTGAGGTGTAAGCATTTTGGTACGGAAGTTTTATGATATAACTGTACAGTCATGCGAAACCAATTAAGTTTATTATCAATGATTTTACATTGCAAAGAAAATGTATGAATTTATATTATGACGGATATGCACTAATTTTCTTGTTTACAAAACTTTGTGTATTTAGAAACTATGTTTCAATGTTACTGCTACGACTCGATTTTATCCATATTAATAAGAAGATAATCAGATCAAAGAAAAGGGATTAACCACGATAATGAATGTTGTTTTTGTTTTTTCCTAACATAAATCATTCTTCATTTTCTCTGGATTCGCGAGTTTTGGGATTATTGCTTGAACCTGTTGCTGCGGTATTCTGTTGCCGAAGTTTTGGAATAGTTATTGAAATTTTACGCAGTATTAAATTGTTTCGTACCTACCCTGCATTGATGTTTATTCTAAGCGATAATCGGTTACTGTATTTACATTTTACCTTTAGGTGTAAAGTAGTAGAGTATTTTTATTGAATTTATGATACCAGCCTTTACTGGAAAATTGCATATTTTTTTTTATCTCACAGCTTGACATCTTTCAGTATCAGGCTACTGCCGTGATACTGAAAATATCATCATTTTTCAATGGTAAAAAAAGACTTCATACTGACTGTGACGTTGCCGATAAAAACAATGACGGCAGTTTTAAAGGTCTAAACAGACATTATCAGCAGGTATCACATCTTGCCCTGCCGGGTTTGTTGTGATACTAGTGATAATTTCTATCTCGACCCTCACAACCGCCATTATCCTACGTATATTCACACCAATACATTAATATATAGTACACTAAGGAGCATTGAATAACATCACAGCAATTTTTTACCAATTTTTTCACACTGAAAAAAATACATACTCGCCCATGGTGAAGTAGCTGTTGGCCCCTGTTCCTCCCATTCTATCGGAATCCTGATAAGATGTCGATAGTAGTCTCTCTTTAGTCATCCAGGACATTTTGCCCACATTCTTTCCATCAAAGATGAAGAAAGCTTTCTCTTTACCGTTCTTATGGACAGCAAGTTTGATCTGTCCAAATTATGCATGTATCTTTAGAAAGTCATGTAATGATAAAGTCTTTCTTATAATGTTTTGTGTGTTATGTTCATTTTGGCTCAAATATCGACCACAGAATACCGAATTAAAAAAGTTCAAGACAGAAATTCTAAACATGTGAATTCAGGGACAAGGCGAAAACAGTTGTACTGCTTCAACCTGTTGCTTCGGTATTTTATTGGCGATATTTGAAACAAACAAAGGGAACTAGAACATGTCAAAAAGCAAGAACCAAGGCACTGGCAATGTGAACTCCCACAAAAAAACCGGGAGTAACATCAGGTGCTATGCAAAGGTAAGTATGTTCTCCTTCGTTTACCAGCTGAAATGTCAAGTTTGGTGAGTTGAAGGTAGAGGGGCTATTAATTGAATATATCATCACGAATTACAATTAGTTTCTTGTACATGTACCTTTTAACTTGAACTCTCTCATAACCTTTTTATTTGATATGTTTTGTCATTCTTATTCAGCACATAATTTGAATATTTATGTTTACCTTCTCTACTTGAATATCATTCCACTGATCGACTAAGTCTGACTTGTAATGAAGTGCGGAACCTGATCCTATCCTCTTCGCATTGTTGTCATGGGTGTTTGCGCTTGTTTTCGATTTCCAAAGACCATATATCTCGTTTGATCCACCTAAATCGCCACTGGCAGCACGAAAAACTAAAACTAAACGACATACTTCAAATCATTTCAGAAAATAAACGTTGCATCTTGTTTGACTGGTTTTTCGTTAGTACCACACTAGCAAGGATTTAGCTATATCGAGAAACACAATAAAAATGCAGGTGACCATGTACTTTGATCACATTTGAAACTATAGAGATTAGAATGATTCAATTCAAGGAAACATCAATATTTGATAAAAATAATATCTCTGCTATAATATATTTAAAGAGTTACATTTCCTTAATTGGTCAATATGCAGACTTCTATTAAAATTACATTGATTTGAATATCATTTGAACGTTTTGCAAATGACGCGATGAAATATTGAACTTCCATAAATTTTAAGGCAGTATTTAGTAACTTTGGTGGACAAATATCACATCTGAGACACAGATAGTGGATCATTCCCTATAGTGGGACAGAATGACATCAATTGTATTTAACTACAGGTTTACCACTATTACGTTATTGTAAATCGTGTACCATTGGCGGTGTCTATACCTCTTTATGGAGAATAGGTTATATATTATGATAGCAAAAGATATATGAGAGTTTATTGTATAAATTATACAAGTAAGTGTCTGATGTGTTGTTTGTGCTACAATACCATAAAATGATGCACTCAAATCGGAATCAACATGGTCAGTAAATTTAGTTAAAGGTTAGCTTCATGCGTATTAATTATATTACCTCCAACGTTAATTGTTTCGCACGTCTTTACATCATTCGGCGAAACAAACGTTAGACAGCATGTGTATGTTCCCACGTCACAAGGTTCAATGCTTTTCACAGTAAGTGAAGGATTATGTGGGGTTCCACCACTGACTCTACCCAAGGTACCGCATTCAGTATTTGATTTGTTGTTCTTTTTCCACTCCACAGAGTCGATGAGACTTTCAGCTGAAGATTTATTTCTACATGATAGGGTGACGTCATCACCAAATATGACGTCATGGAATAAATCATTCTGGCACAAACCTGAATAAATAACATCGATGGTAATATAAAGTCAGATTGCCAGATAATAAATTGTTAAGCTCTTAATTGCGTTATAACAGGTTCTATACGTTTTCTCTGAGTTAGGAATGTTTCATGAGATTCACTTACTGGTCGAAATCTTTATCGGTTAGTTTCAGGTAAAGTCTTATCGGTTGTCTGCAATCGTGCAAAAGGTTTACTTGTAAATAAATCACAGAAGACACTAAACAGCCATCCCCGTGCTTGAGGTGTATGCTCTTTTAATTTGAGGAAATTGGATGTGTGTTGGGAAGATGCATTTTACATCGTTTCACCACGGGTAATTATTTGAAATCTTAAATTTAGTGTGCTCGTTTCTTAAATGTTACATAAGAATTAATTTAATCTTCCAAGATTTTGGCCACTGCGAAGGATCTATGGTTTGGTCACCGGTCCGTTCAAAACACAGACTTCAAAATGTGTATTCCCTGTTTCTCCGCAAAGCCCATCAATTTAAGAAGTAAGAGCAAGAAGTGCTTGACTAGGAGTTAAGGGTTACGTAACCGTGTTGGGTGACATTTCTTCCTGCAGACAGTTACATCAGCGTGTTAGCATTATAAAACACCTACTAAGTGTACTTTCCTTGATACCTTCTTATTGTAGTTAATACTTTTTCTGTCACGACAAACTGAAATATTTTTGCTAGGTACCAAACAACAACCTAACTATCAAAACCTCTCGGGGGTAAGCAATCATTAAAACGATTTTATAATCTTACTTATTAACCGGGGAGATAAACTTGCAAAACGACTGCTTCGATCACAAAATTATTTCAGAATCTGTAAAATATGTTGAGAAGTTTTTATTCTTTTAAATGATAATATTCAATAGATTAATTTACTTACATAATTTTAAAAGAATTGTTAAATGTATGGTGCATACTAAATTCCATGAAATGTCGCTTGCCATAACTGACATGAAACCTCTTAGTTTGTAGCATATCTAACCATTTAAATATCTTTACACAAACACGTCATTACGTCTTTTCCCCCAGACTTTCGAATTAAAACCCACTCTAACGGAGGATTGTTCATATTACATTTCTTTGAATTGAGCAAAAAAAAGAATTGAATTTATCTTACATTACTATTTCGTCTATTTATTATTAAATTATTCATCCGTATTCCGAATTGACATTTTACTGTCTACGCCAGTCCCACGCAAATATTTACCTACACATTCTTTCAATTACTGTGGATACCAATTTTTGTTAATTTCATGGAAAGTGTCAAAATAATTAAAGAGCAAACGAACTGTAAGTTATCAGTTTATATAACTTCTGAATATAACGCTAACCGTAAAGTCAATAATAAAAGTGCTCTCATGTACATATAATCCATTCAT
>JAOXYH010122866.1:0-10327 GCA_028566455.1 Botula fusca
AATTGATTTACGTTTTATACAGTTATCTGTACCCTTTACGATTTTGTGGGAAAATATGTATAACGACTATGTGATCCATGAAAACTACTATACTTCTGAACGATACATACACGAGGCGGTCATGTAAGTATGTTTTATTGTTTGCTTTATCTTCAATAACAAAGTTACAAGGTATTGTATTCATGTATTTAATCGTAAAATGAAAAAGATATGGAATTTAATATTATCTTATGTATCGATGCGTTCATTTTTTGTCAGGAAAATTTTAACCACGACTGACTGACTTCTGTAAATATCAATTTTCAAGATCAATATTATTCAGCCGTAATCTTTGAAAAAATCATATTCACTAGGATTCTTCCAATCGAAGACATGAAACGTTTTAGCACAATAACATTAATCTCTAAAGGGATAATGTTTAATCAGAGTTAAATTTAATGTATCCGACTTAAAACATCTACGCATGCAACGAATAGACAAGTAGATTAAAAGTATACTGCATTTCAGATTGAGACAGTTTTTAAGCCTCCACTTTCAATGCCAAATTTCAGTTTAGAGCACAAAATGGAAATACACATAAAACAATTAACATAAATGATTATCATTTAACGCTCTTGCTATCTTAATTGTAATTAGGAATCCATCATTCTTAACCGTATTATTGACAAAATAAAAATTATCACCTTTAATTATGAGTACTTCGAACGTTTCTATTTCAGTTTGCATTTTCAAAATAAACAATTTTTCCTAAAAGATATGCATAGGTGCTGAGAATAGATATGTTTTAATGTGAATTGACAAGTTATAACTCTGAATATTGCACTAGTTTCTTGCACCATTAAGTGTAAGTGTTAAGGTGAAGGCAAAACACACACACACACACACACAAAATCCAAAATGATGCAACAAAGAAAAATAGAATATGACCTGATTTAATTGACGGAATAAAGACAAACATGTTATCAGCATTGTCGTCATTTTGATTTATCAAGAATGTTTGCTTACATATCGTATTGCTTTTATACATTATGAGACATGCTGTACCGGTAAATTTGATGAAGCGTCTTACCGCCGTATTATCTACCAGGTCTATTAACCCTTGATATTAAAACTGAAATATTTAAGACTCTGTTTAAACACTTAAAATTGTTAGAATTTTTACAAATTTTGTACAGTCTAACATCGGTTGCTCCGACACCTAGTAGATCATTGAAAATAGCTCGAGTTACGGGCTGTTAGAGCCCTGAAACGTTTTAATACATTCAAACTGTGTCAAATGATGATTGAGTCAGCAAATTTCCACTGAAATGTTTGTTTTTTCAGTTTCTTTTTGTTATTGTTTTCCAGATACAAGTCAAAGGCTGTAAAAATCGTCAATGACTCATATAATTAGTATCTGACGAAATTGGTGTAATGGAGACTTTTGTAGAGCGTCATAGTGCAAATCGCATCACACGCTTACTGAATTTTCGTAATGAGTAAAACGAAGGGTGTGGAATAGAAACTGCTTATCCTTCCGAAAGACTTAAGTTCGCCTCAGGTTTTGGTCGGGTTTGTGTTACTCATTTCCTGTTTTTAGTTTCTGTGTTGTGTTGTTCATGGTTTTTTCCATTCACGGTCTTGTATGTTGCCTTAGGATATACGAGCTTTGATTAAGGTTTTCCACCTTTAATATTTTATTTACTGATCAATGTTCCTTTTTACAGTTCTCTCTGTCTGTTTTTGTTTTCAAGATTTTGGCAAAAATAGGAGAAATAACCAAATTTACCTTCGAATGCCAATAACTCGTGTAAAGAGTAGTGCGAAAATCTTAGTGAAATAGAAATTTGTGTAGAGTTTGACCTGCTGATTATGTCAGTTTTTACAGCTTCTCTCTATCTGCTATCGTTTTTCAGATATTTGCAAAAACAGCAAAAATCTTCAAAGTTCATTTTGGTATAAGAATTCGTCTGATGATTTTGGTATAACGGAAACTTTTGTGGAGCTTGACTTGCTCATCATTTCCGTTTTGACAGTCTGGCTTTACAGGACATTGTTTTCAAAAGATTATCAACAACACCAAAAATCATTAAAAAATATGTTCAAAGAACAATAACTCATATAAGGAGCAGTCTGAAGACCGATATTTGTGAATTATAAAAAAAAGACATTTATGCGAAAACGATGATAATATGGATTTTTAGACAGATATATCTTATTAACTAAGGAGAGAAAATTTATAATGAAGTAACGTTGCAAATTTATAAAATAACAAACAAATTACTGTCATCACGACCCTGCTCAAGATCGCGCTATCCACTTGGAGGATAATTGACAACGGTGTTTCATATTACACTTTTGTGGCAAAAGTATTTGTCCTTTAGAGGGTTATATGATGTATAAAGAAGGAATATGCAGATATAAAAAAGGAATGAAAATAAAAAGGTTCTTATATAAAACACAGTCTGTAAGTTTTCGACAAGTTGTAAATCAAAATACTGTCTTACTGATGTATGGGAATTAGTATAACGTGGGACCTACAATAGGCAATAATGATTATTACTATACCTCAGTATATATTTTCTTTAACAAATTTACCCATTATAAAAATGCTGTTTTTACCTGGATTGGTCCACAACGACTATTTTACAGTGAATAGTCCCTAAGCAGTCAATAATTCATGAAACTATTGACCGCTAGGGTGTGCACAGGTAGCAACGTCATTAAAATGGGCGGAGTTTGTACACAAGTCGGAGAAATACATGTAACTGTGTAACATAATGTTAGTAGTAATTTCTTTTTGAATATTTTAAAAGTATTAAAATAAAACAGTAAGTTCAATGTAGTTCAGTATAATAAAATACTTATTGACTGTTTATTCGGAAAATAGCTAGTTTTTTGTCCCCGTCGACGCATCTAGTTTCCCTCGGGTTCCACTCGGGAAAAATAGTTGATGCCTCGTGGGCCAACATTGCTATTGTACTCGTAGCCAGTCAATGAGTATATATTATTATATCTTACATAATAAAGAATCAATTATATTGGCTAAAAAGGTAATCATGACATAGAATAATTTGAATATTTTGCTTTAAATCTCCGCTTACGGTGAATAACCATATTCACCGGGTAAAACCCTCGAAAATAACAGTGTCCATTGATAACCATATTATTCGCCGGTGAATAGCCCTCTAAAATTACAGTGTCCATTGATTAACCATATTATTCATAGGTGAATAACCGTCGAAAATTACATTATCCAGTAAATAACCCCATGTTTGTTTGGTATAATAAAACAGTAACGGCCGTAATTGTATATTGTAATCAAGATTAAATTGATAACATTTTCCCATGTCATGTAACAAGGACCCATGAAACTTTTGTAATGATAGTTGTTTATTCAGCACGAACTTGAAACACGTGCAATTACAGTTTTGAAACTGGATGAATGATGACTCGGAACTACAACATAAAACAGAATAGAAAGACTTTAAAATAAAATATAACAGTGAAAAACATCGGTTTGAAATATTGTAATCATGTACTGATGCTAAATTATATCATGCTAGAATGACATTTAAAAAGGGTTACGGAAATGTATAATACATGAATAATTGTAGGATTTTTCCGTTAGCAAAAATTTCATTTCTGTCTAAAGAAGGAACAATTAACACATATAAAAAACACACCATTGAACATATATTTATTTAGAATTAAGAATTTTTTTCTCCAAATCCTAAGTGCCGAAATTTGGAAGAAAAATATGTTGTAAAGTTACGATTGAATTCGTTTCTCAAAACAGCGTATTATAAATACAATAGATTAAGACAATTTGACATTACATGTTAGAAACGAAAAATGAGAAATTAGTATACTAATGATAATAATAAAGAGTGGTACTAGTATGTCATTAATTTCAATTTTAAGTACAAAAATCAGCAATTTGTATAATGCTTTCACAACAGTTCTTATATAAGTTACGTCTCAAGAGAAGACATCAATCAACGATGGTAGGTGAACTTACAGATTACGGATTTTCCTCAGCTTAGCTTTGCAAATTACGCCTACAAACGAATTCATTAGTTGGTGGTAAACAGGTATTGATTGTTAATGACCTATAGTAAATAGAATACAAATATTTTGCCGACTTTTCTGTCATAAAATGTAATGAGGTGAAATCTTGACCTAAAGTCTATGGACTGTTTTAAGTCGATATCATCATCCCTTTATAAAAAAAAAGAAGAAAACCCAGCAAAATTTCTATTACAACAGGTAATCTTACGGCAAAATTTATAACGTTAAATAGTTTTTTTTCTCAAAATAATTACAACCACAGTCATGGGCACGATACCTAGAACTGTAAAAAGTTTGTTCAAAACTCAATAACCCATTCCAAAACTGACAGAGAGATTTCCTTGATTAAGCATTTCAGTACTGCAATGTCGGTAAACGGTTGCAAAGATATACATCAGATTTGTAGGAATTCAGCAGTTGTGTACCAGTTGTGGAAATAACGTGATTCCATTTTTGACTGAGGTTTTTAACAGGAAAAATCCAACAAGGGTCATTGTTAAATACAATATCAATGTGCAGAAATCAATCAAGCTTCTTAATTTGAATCATTTTCTTGGACTTATGTTTGATTACTTTCTTTAACGTCTTCAACATTTGCCAGATGTACAGAACATTCTCTTTGTCTCTTTTCTCTGCCAGTTCTCTAAAATGCTTCAGCGATTGAAATGTACAACAATACCATTTAAACGTTTCCCCTTTACATCATTCCCCATAAACGTTTCCCAATTCCTCTTAATCATTCCCAATGTACGCATTCTACATCATTCTCCAAACACGATGTCACCATTCCTTATACGTATGTCCCCATTCACACCAAAATCCCATTTGTTTATTTACTGCGCATATTGAATTGTAGCTATCATATGTATTTTTTCAAAATGACGAACAAAAAAATTCCAATGGAGAAATTGCCATGTTTCGGCAATTATGTGGACCTTACAAAGTCTGTACAATGGGGAATCGTGCATCAGGAATAGATAATTCCTTATACACGCTCCCTATTCCCCATTGACACACGCAAACCATTTACGCCATTCCCCATAAGATTTACACCACAACCCAATGCACGATTTCGCATACACACAGATTTGATAATGTTGACCGTTTTAACGGGAACCTTTCAAAAATATTTGATCACTATGAAAAAATTGTTCACTTTTCCCATCCTCAATTTAATTTCATTTCCTCAGGCCATATTATTAAATGAAACATCAGGATAATTAATCAAGATTATCTAGGAAATCGTAAGACCAATAAACAGTGTATTCCTGATCTAGGGCCAAGAGGAAAGATATTTAGGAGAACATTCTCGCAAAATTGTTGATTTCATAAGTTCTGTGGTACTTCTAAAAGAAATGATGCACATAGCATTCACACTAGAAGAAGCCGTGACGTGTTTTTCCTTCAACGTCCCGATAAATATTTTTGTGGACAAACTTTTTAACAACACTGTTTTTGCTTAAAATTCGTATTTAAATTTAATTAGGATTATGCAAACAAACGTAATATGCAGGGGTGGACAGGGGATCTTCAATTCCCGCTCCGCTCCTCCGACTTTCGCTTCCCTCCCCTTGATTCCCGCTTCTCTGTTGCCTTATTCCCGGTTGTCGCTCCTGACCCCTGTCACCCCCTTTACTACAGCTTCGCATACATATGTAATTAAATATTGACAGTTAATCTTCCGACAGAAGTGGAGTTTACATCCACAGGTAGTGGTTTGTATTGTTCACACGTTTGAATTGACAGTATAGTTTTGAAATTCTGTATATGACCTTGTCGATACTGTATACTTTTTCAAATCTGGAATTAGCTAACATTTTTGATGACACGGTAAAAGTTACTGCAATTACATTCCAGGTCTTCAGTAACGTTCGAGACCAACAGTTTTGGAATCCAATAAAACCATAAGGCAAGCAAAATTGAAAAAATGCCTCATATCCAAAATACGCCTGGTGACACTTATACATTTACTGGGATTAACTTTTTCTAAAATGAGAATAAAATGATTTTAGCATTTTTATTTAATAAACATAAAAAATACATTTAATTTCCTTATGAAAACTAATATCACAATAATATGAGAACAATGTCCATGACATTTATATATATAGTCTTACTGACCAAACTATTTTTCTCGATGTCGTTTTTAAATATCAGAAATAGAATACCTATTCAACAGATTCAAATAGAAATCCTAAACAAGAAACAACGAAAATGAACTGAACACTTGTAGCAAAAAAAACCAAAAAAAAAAAAAAAAAAACAAAAAAAAAAAAACCGGGAACCAAGGCATTAGCAATGTGAACTCCCACCAAAACCCGGGAGTGATATCAGGTGCTCCCGAAGGCTGAGCATGTCCTGCCCCGTTAACAGCACACGTCACATTACAAGTGGGAATATCCGGTGAAGTGTCCAGTCCTGCGAGCTTTCAAATCCGGTATGACGAGAACTCTGACAGAATATATCCAGTCGTATTTGTGAGATGGAAACATTATATCGATCTACCAAATCATGATGGCGGCATGATGAGTGACAATAATAATACAGGCTGAACATAATCATATTAAAGGAGTTTTTGTGACAGCAGTTTCGAACAAGTGAAACTGACTTCACATACAAAATAGTTCGCCACTATACATTTTATTACGTTTACATTTTATAAAATATCTCAGACCTGATTTTAAAAAATGTTCTTTTTTTCAATCAAGGAGCATACAGTTCGTTAATTTGCACTGTTCTAACATTTATACTATAAATTTCATTATCATATATGTTTACCTTATAATTTACACTGTTTATATCTGCTCCGTTTTCAATAAGCAACTTGGCTGTATCAAGGCTACCAACATATGTAGCGTCATGAAGTGGAGTAAAACCCTGAAACATAGGTATGATCAAGTGTTATGTTCATGTAACCCTAAATAATGAGACTGTGACATCATAGTCACGCATCTGCGAAGAAAGTACATATACTGATTACTAATGGTATTTTAATGTTATACATTATATAGGGCTACTGCATGATATAAGGCTAGTATTTCAAGTTTTCTGGCATTACACTTGGAATCAACAGTACATTTCTAAGTCGACTTTTATTTCTATATTTCAATAAAAGATCCTGATAATTAAGATCGACTTCAGGTAGGTGAATAAAAATCTTTGCTCATGATTTAGCCTCAAGATTAAGATGTTAAAAATAACTATAGGTTGGTCTTCCACTATTCCATTTTCAGAACTTTATTCCAAATTCGACAATCGCCACTGTCTGTTTCAGACTATGTGGAAAGTGTACAATTTCGGGTTGAACGCAGTCAATTTTCCAAATCAGCACTTATTCCAAACTCAACCACCTGTGGTGTATGTATCCGTCAACTTATACAACGCACCGAATTTCGAAGCTGCTACTTAGACTTTGTAAAAATTAAACAATTTTTACAAAGAACAACTCTTTCTTTTTTGAAGACAGTTACAAGGGGATATAAGAAAATTATGCAAAAATTTAATGTTTAGATGTCACAGATAAAATAAGATTGTTTTGCAGTGTAGATATTGGGCAGTATTGTTCATTCTGATAAACTATCGATTACCTTTTAACAGTTCTACAATACATATCGGATCAAGTCTTTTCAAAGTTTTCTTTTTGTCTGCAATACGAAACTTTGAATGGCTGCCGTATGAATGGGGAGGTTTGAAGCGCTTTAGTCGACATTTACATCACAAAATATCCGTACAGAGTCAGGAAAAATATTAGCCTTCTTCCAGTTGTTTCTGCTGTTGATATATTGGGTGGGTTGTCTTTATTGTAGTTATTTCCCCCAGTTTTCCAAAAATGCTCAAATACAGTAAATATACATGGTTTCTGTAAATCGACTAATTTATTGGACATCAAGATTTGGAAGGAAATGCATTACAGAAATGTTGTTCCAATAGCTACTTATGATAGGTTAGAATCTATATCAAATATATTATTGCTCAGTACAGTTTAAAATGTCTGAAAATTTGGGGGTTTCTAGTTACAGAGAAGATTTGAAACCAGCCCACCAGATATCGGCAACATAATGCAGAAGCAACAGGTTCAAGCACTAATCCAAAACTCGTGAATACAGATACAAGGCAAAAGCTCGGAAACAAACAACAAGAAACAAGGACAGAACAAAAAGCAACTGAAAATGAAAAACATGTAGCAATCAAACAAAATAGAAACAAACGACACGATCACCAAAACTCTGGAGTGACATCAGGTGGACCGGAAGGGTAAGCATGTTATGTCCTGATCAATTGACGGCACACGTCACATTGGTAGTGGGAATATCCGGGGAAGTGCAAAGGAACATCAGCTATCAGCGATATACTGCTAATACAGCTGTCATGGATATTTTTGGGGGACTTTTTTCGAAATTGTCATGGAGCCTTCAGATAACACTCTAAATTTGAGATGCTATAGGTTTCACATAACAGAAAATTGAGAGCAGCCATAGCGGCTATGATGATTGTATCATCAAAGAGTTCCGTAATTTTTCCTTTAGTCTTCTTTCTATATAACAATGTGACATCGGGTCGTTTTGTATAAAACAAACAAAACCAAAATTAAATAAATAGGATTAAAAAAATGCCAATCCTAGTCAAGTTACCTACAAAAGGAATAAAATAAAATAGAATAAAATCCGTATGGAGGATTCCCGAGACAAGCTGCATGCAAAGTGAGGTTTAGACTAACCAAAATCTTAAAAGATAGTCACGGCTATACACAAGTTTAAATTACGGTTATGAGTGGTATTTATACGCCTTTGTAACATTTACCTTTCGAAGAACATTGTTTACATCCACATGTGGTGTTTGTTTTATTCTGACGTTTGATTCGACAGTGTATTTATACACCTTTGTAACATTTACATTCCGAAGAACACTGTTTACATCCACATGTGGTGTTTGTGTTATTCTGACGTTTGATTCGACAGTGTATTCATACACCTTTGTAACAATTACCTTCCGAAGAACACTATTTATATCCACATGTGGTGTGTGTGTTATTCTAACGTTTGTTTGGACAGTGTATTTATACAGCTTTGTAACATTTACCCTTCCGAAGAACACTGTTTACATCAACATGTGGTGTGTGTGTTATTCTGACGTTTAATTCGACAGTGTATTTGATTTTCAGTATGGAACATTGGCTATCTTCTATACTTTCACAGGAATATCTCAACTATTCTATGAAAGAATCTAAGATACCGATATCAGTTTTATGTTCCATGCGACCGTTTCTTGGAATTACATTCTTCAATGGATTCGGAACTAACACGGGAATCCATTTAAACCAAAAGGCAGCAAAACATTTGATAAAAAATACCAATATCAATTGTGGGCACAATCCGACCGTGTCATTGAATTGCTTTATTCAAGGAAGTTTGGGAAATAAAGTAAGGAAATTCAATAAAAACAATGGTACGGAAATCCTTTGAAACCAAAACGTAGCAAGACATTTCGTTTGATAATATTTGTTTTCAGAAAGTTGACCTTAGCAGGCTTCTTTATCTTTACTGCGATATGTAATCTATTCTATGAATAAAAATAATAACAAAATACTGAACACCAAGGGAAATGTCTAAAAGAGTAAAATCGAGAAGACTGACAAGATCGAGATATCAACAGAACGATTGGCGGAAAACTGTCATACTCCTGACTTGGCACACGCATTTTCAAGACATTTGATTTGACAGTATTTTTTTTATTTTCAGGAAGTGACCTTAGTAAGCTTCTATATCTTTACAGCGATATGTAATCTTCTCTATGAAAGATCAAAGATACCGACATCAATTGTGGACACCATGCGTCAGTTTCATTGAATTACATTCTTAAAGAAAGATTGCGACTTAAGTGAGGAAATTCAATAAAAATATTTGACAGTCCATGACACTTTTACAATGATATCTGAACTATTCAATGAAATGATCAAAGATAAAAATATTAATTTCATTCGCTTTTCAACCATCTTTCATGAAAATTGTGAAAAAAGATGAAAACAAAATTTTGTAAACCAGAATCAAGAGTTGCCATTTTGTAGCAATGTTACCGACCGAAAAGAATAGAATCAAATCCATGTGGTGGATTCACAAAATGAGCTTCATTCAAAATGTTATTTCGACTGACAGAATTCATTAAATATAGTGACTTTACGCAAGTTTTATTTGTGTTTATAAGTGATATTTTCTTATTTAATAGTGACAGCTACTCTTCGGAAACAAATTATGTTTAATCTATATGTGATGGTTGTGTT
>JAOXYH010122977.1:0-10327 GCA_028566455.1 Botula fusca
CTCCAGTACTAGCCGACTTATTCCTTTATTCATATGAAGCAGAGTTCACACAGAGGCTTGTTCAGAATAAACGAAAAGAGATTGGCCAAATGCTTTAATTCCACCTTTCGCTATATACATGACGTCCTCTCCTTACATAATTCTAAGCTTTGAGACTTTCTGTATCGCATCTATACAAATGAACTAGACATACATGTAGAGGAAACCACATATACTTTAAGGTCTGCTTCATATCTTGGACTTCATCTTGAAATTGACAATGAGGCACAGTTGAAGTCAAAACTGTACGACAAAAGAGATGACTGCGACTTCTCGATTGTCTTACTGATGACGAATAAGTTTCTTATCAGGGGTTTCCTTCGGACAGGTTGAAGTCCACTTCGTAAGTTTTACGGTCGCCAACATGAACTGGTTGATCATTATAGAATGTCTATCTCACAGATGACTAACCATCCGTTTCCTGTGTCATAGTGCCATCCCCGTCCCTTCTCGTTCTCGCATTTTCGCCATGAGTAACACGACGGGTGCCACAGGTGGGACAGGAACTGCTTACCTTCCCGGAGCAAGTGAGTTCACTCCGGTTTTTAGTTGGGTTCGTGTTTTTAGTTTCTGTGTTCCGTTGTTGAGTCTTGTCGGTTGCTTTAGGATATGAGGGCTTTGATTACGGTTTGGTTTCTTCTTTATTTCATTGAAATACATGTATCTTAAATAATCTGAGATACATGTATTTATTTTTTCTATATAGATACAGTATGTCAGACGATCTTTGAAAAGGTGTTTGTATGTATATGGAGCCTTTATCAGTGTGAATACTATATCTGTACAAAAAGCCATTCTTACGTTGCCTTTTTAGCACTTTATTATTCACTGCAATGTGATGGCAAAATTAAAGCTGGCCTTTGGTATCCTCAAAAGGTTTTGTTATATTTCTGGAGGAATGATGATTTTTGTGGTTTCCAGAGATTTCTGTTATTCACAATTAATTGTTGAAGCTACATATACCGATAAACTACTGATACCTATAAACTACTAATGAAAAGTTGGGGTCAACTTATTTTGTGTGTATGTAATCTTTCATCTGTTTTTCTTTTCCCTTAATTTCTCATATTTATTTTTAAAAGTTATCAGGCCCGTTTTTTCATTAGGCTAATGGACTGTACAATTAATTAACAAGAAGGAACTAACTAAAAAGAGATGAAATGCGATGAAACGGAAACAGTTTTAACGTTTGAACACTGATGGTTGTCCGTTTGAATGAAACCACAATCTTGAAGAGGACACCTAAGAATTGGTTTTCTTGTATCTGACAAGATGTTCGTTATTTCGTTGAAACAGTCTTATTGTCCCTTGTGGCCATATGGATCTTCTTATCCTGGTTTGTTGTTCACTAGTCATTAAATGCTGAAACTGCAGGCACGAATAATGAACAGTTTAATCCGACATTATTTTTGGTTAGTTACTATTTTGTCATCGATACCACTGACTGTTTTGTTCTATGTGATACAAAACGTAACTCGTAGAGAACTTACAGATTTCGTTTCCACAATAAGTACATAGATACAACTGTTCACAAATGTATATTAAGATATTGCAATAACAGTATGTACATGTATAAACAATATTGTCACGGAAACATTGTTTTTGATTACTTCGCCATCATCATTGCAACAAATTCTGAAAAGAGATAAAATGAATCAAAGTAAGTCTAACATTAACAGTTCAGTCCATAGTTGAATAATTTTGTATTAATTGCAGTGCCTTAGTTTTAGCTTACTACACCCGTCATTTCCTCGTCAAATCTACAGTTTTTTTTGAAAATGCGAAAAGGTTTTATTATTATTATTATTATTTTTAATGTCACTTCTTTTTATGGGATAGTACCTCATCGAATAAATGTATCCTTTCATTTTAATATAAAAAATCCCGAAAGATTAAACAAACATACCTAAACCAACACATCGAATAAGACCAATAAAAAAGTAGATCTTTCTTAATGTGCTTTCGACACTTTATTCAGATTTTTCTTTATCACTGTAAGCAAAGCGCGAATCGGTGAAGGCATTTTTTATTGTTAACACAATGGGGCGATATAGCTGAAGGAACTTTATAATGTCGGCACCTTCGTCAATAGTAAAACATGAATCTACATGTATCATTACAACACTATTGTGTCAATAGTAAAATACCTTCATGGATTCGAACTTTGCATACAGTGTTTATCCATGTTATGATTGTCATACAAGTCGTACATATAGGGTTGACAACTAAACCGAATAGAAAACAAGTCGGATGCTTCATTAATTTAACAATAAACTCGAGGTTTGAATTGTTCTTTATACAGACAAAATGTACGAATTCAAATTTTTGATTCTGGGAAAAGAATAGTGTCATCCCTTCTCCTTTTACAAATAATCATATAATAAAAAAGCTAACTTTGAGGCCCTGTGGGAAACATACCTTCATAATTCACTTGACCGTCTCCATCAACATCTGCTTCTCTAATCATTTCATCCACTTCTTCATCCGTCAATTTTTCTCCCAAATTTGTCATTACATGTCTGAGTTCAGCTGCACTTATAAAGCCGTTACCGTCCTTATCGAAAACTTTGAAGGCTTCACGAAGTTCATCATCTGTATCGGTGTCCTTCATTTTTCTCGCCATCATTGTAAGGAATTCTGGGAAGTCTATTGTTCCGTTTCCTTAAAAGTTAGCAAAATAAAATGCATGTAGCAGTTTGTAGTGTAGTGGTCATAGCTTAGGCTTTGCATGCGATTTCAGCCATTTGATAAAAGATTATATATGTATTGATTAGGGGACGATAGCTTGATTCTGAGGGGAGGCCTGGTTATTTTTGGATACAAATATTCCGACCTCAGAAAGCATGAAAATAAATCATCTGACATCATCTCTGAAGAAAAAATCTATCCCGAATAAATTTTGGTATTTAGCTTTAATTTTATCTATTTATTTTTTATTTTTGAATTTATTGTTTTTGATTTTTTTGTTTTGTTTTGGCTTTTGAGTTCTGCGAGACCTAGAAACTATTCCAACTTTGACTAGTGAAGATAAATATTTTTCCCTACTTTATCGAAAAATACAAAATCCGGCCTCATGAAATCTGCCAGGTCCTTACTCTGAATCAAATTGTCGTCCTTAATAAGCTATGATCCCCTTATCTTTTGAAAACTGGTAGCTATTTCAGTTTTGTCACTTCTTTACACATTCGTTCATTTATTATGTTTTCTTCCCAGCACAACAAGAAATCCATCTCAACTGACTTTGTGCAGGACAAAGCAGGACTAATATCATCTCTTCTTTCTACCACAATGAAGTTGAAATGTTACCCATTTAGCGGTAAACAAAATTCATTTATCCATGCAATCTGCTTCAAGAAAAGATGGATATCGTTGGAACCGGGCTAGCTGCAAGCACCATTTAAAATTATTATAATATATCATCTTTTACTTTTCTTTCAAGTTTGTGGTCATCCTGTCGGAAGCTATACTGTGCAAATTTTATGTGTCTACTTCAGGACGTCTTATGGTCCGGACGGTTAAGGGGAAGTTTGGTTAATTTTTTGTGTTCATTTCCTGCGTTTAGTTTCTGTGTTGTGTTACTCCATTGTTGATTGTAGTGTTCGTTGTTTTTACCATTCACCTGTCTGTTGCATCATGGTATGCGAGATCACTTTTTGGTATCGTCTATATTTTATTAGTTACAAGCAAAACCAGCTTACGTTACTCATATTTTATGTCGATACGGTGTTATTCAGTGTTTTGGTGGTTATGGTTATCGGTTATTGTATCAGTTGAATCTGTTGTGTTGTGCTGGTTATGTTTGTTGATGGGTATTATGTTGATGGATTCCTTTGTGTTTCAACCATATTATATTTTAGGATTTGAGGGGGTAAATAACATGTCGCCCGAAAACTCAATTTGCGACAGTAAAATCTTAGATTTACCCCTGAAAATCCTAAAACATAATATGTTTATCGCAATTCTAATGCAACACAAATCAATTTTAAATTACAGGATATTTGGTTTGCTTCTGCGCTCAAACGTTGCCATTGGTTCCGACCGTTAATCGTGGATTTTACCCTCTGAAAATTTCGACGTCATCCAATCAAAATTAACGTTACAAATATGATTGCATTAGAATTCTGTATACTGATTTTAGTGGTAAATATTTTTACTTTGCAGTTTTATTATGCTTGAGACATAAATTGTTTCTTGAATATTTTTTTATTTCATTAAATATGTATTTAAGATCAGGTACTTTACTTTCTGCATAAATGAAAACACAATAAAAATAGAGCAAGGACGATTATTTCAACAAAAGCATCACGAGTCAAGCTTTTCTGCTGGCGAACTGACGGAACAAAATAAACAACAAAAACAACAAATACACATGAAAAGATTAATCAACCAGTTTTATAAACCATTTCTTTGATTCTTTAATAATGACCTACATACAGGTTCGCTAATACAAACTTTCAACGGCATTCCTCAGACATCATTTAGATGTAAATAACAGAAAACCTCATCTAATGCCATATTATGAACACCTTCCTGTACATTTGAAATATTTTCCAGACTATGAAAAGTGGACCTTCCATGAAATTTGCGAACAAGACTATACCATGTGTTTCCATAAAGACGATTTTATCAGCATTGGATTCAAATTCAGTTGATTTGCTGATAGTTAATGTCAAAGGACAGGAAGTAGACATTCTGAAATCAATCCCATATGATCAAGTCTTGATACGAGTAATACTGGTGAATTCTTCCGAAGAGGTTCCAGATTTGATTGGTTACATGAATGAAAATGGATACCTGGCACTTCATAAATACGTAAAGGCAGATAAAAAGTCCCAAACGATTTTTGTAAATATGAAAACTATGTCTAGTGAATGAACGAAGATTTCTTAGTATACACTGGCGTTACACTGCATTATGCATTTTCATTCGGAAGGAACGGCGTGGTTATGTTGTAGTATTTTGACAGCAACAAAAGCAAGAAAAGGGACATCATTAGCATATAAAAGACACTTGTAGGAAGCAAAAAAAATCACCAATAATAAAAATAGGAATATGTGAAATGTGAGGCTTTAATTACGAAAAAGAAAATATTAAGGGAGTAGGGGGAGACTTTAAGTAGATGTACAGTGAAAAATTTTCACCTTGCCTTAACCAGGTGTTGAATTGTGAAATATATCTGCTGTCTCTAACATAGTACACACTTAAAAATAGATGTATTGCCATATTTTAACTATGCTTAAAATAGCATTTTAACATTTAGAGTAGTTGTAGGCTAGCAGTACTATAACTATTCAACGTGTAATTTGAATAAATATTGGTTCTTTATTTGTTTTTTTTTCTTCCCCAATGCCTGGGTAACTTTAAAGAAAATTGTTTTTCGTTAGACAGGAAGATAAGAGAGATAACTCAAAATTACATGATGGACTTTAACTAAAATTTTCAAGAGGATGTGTAGGACTATTGCTTAGAACACAAAATTCCTATATAACTTAAAGAAAGGAACAACACTTTATTGTTGTCTTGTTTGTAGGGTAATTGCTTAGAACACAAAATTCATGTATAACGAAACGGAAATGACCAACACTTTCTATTGCTGCTCTTGTAATAGACATAAAACAATAACTACCATGTAGATGCTCGCTGATCTTTTATCATAACTGTTTCACGTTTTCATCTATTAGAAACCGCTTTACTAGTTCTGCTTTTAGCACCGTCAATGTGTACCTTGCAGATGAAGTAAAAGATTTAAAAATAATTTGTATTAGTTGTAACGTATCAAGTATTCTTAGGTGTACACCATTATTTCTCTGGAATATAACAATATTAAAGCTGTCATATTTTTTCAAGTTTAAGATAATTTGAATCGTGTTTGACCACCGAGTTGATTTTGAGTCTACCCACCCCATGAAAAGTACATACCAAACATTTCATTTTATATAAGTACGGACAATCATATACACATTTTTTACATTGCTTTTAATTCTAAGTGGACGGTAAACACAATCTGATAAACTCTTAAGTTTCATTGTTTTCACTTCGCAATCATATATTAGTCAATGGTACCTGTACGCGGGATTTTCATTGGAACATGTAGTAAATTGACGGACGTACATACAACTAGAGGCTCACCTGGTTTCTATATGTATTACAAAATATCTACTGCACACTTTATTCTGGTTATTTACGGATTTGGTTATCGGATAAATTTGCCATTTCTAATAAAAAAAGGGGGAACATACAATGGTCAAGCTTTATTCAGATTCACTTCGATAATTCTTGGAAGAAAATGTTTCACGAATTCTTGCAAAATCGTGCCTAATTTGTGTGATCTACCAAAAGATTTCAAAGTTTAAAAAGGTATCGGTGATCTACAGGTGTTTACTTCGGGCCACTTACTTATTAGTTATCTCCCTGATGCAAAGCTCTGTCCGTAGATTGGTTTGACTTCCTATTCCAGTCATTTAGGCATATTAATTAACGATTGTGGTTTTCCAAAAAATTGGTCCCTTCCACCGCTGACGAGTAATTAATTTACGAAATGTGCACTTCGATGCATTAAAATTAGTATAAACTAAATAACACTTTGTATTACTACTACTGAGTCGATGCCACTGCCGGTGGACTGTAAGTCCCCGAAGATATCACCAGCTTAGTCGCTAGTGCTTCCGTACTAGCCCGAATTACAGTTTAACTTCCCTAAAACCTATATAAAACTACAGCGTTATCTCTCATGCAAAGCTCTATCCATAGATGGGTTTGGCTTCCTATTTCGATCATTTTGGCATGTTCTTGCTTTACAGATATTGGTAACGGTTGCCGTCGTCCGAAGTTTTCGTCGCTAACATTGCTAATGAGAGATAAATTTACGAGAAGTACACATCCGATGCATCCAAAATTAATATAAAGCATATCACACTTTGTTTTTTTCACGTATGGCTCGAAGTTAAGCTGGATTACTCATCTGAAGAAACTGTAATGAGTATTTTCTATTTGCTTAAAATTCAGGTCTGTGTCAATAATAATGGGTTGGGTTGTCAAATATAACATTTAAAGGACTATCCAGGACCATTCTGGGCGAGAATCAGTACTTTCATAAGACTCCATTAATTTCCAAATCATAAACGTTGATTAACAAAAATATCAAACTTGTTTAACGTTCATAATCATGTTCTACATTTCAATTTTTAGCTACTTTTCGGTTAAAGCTGTATTTTGCATTTGAGGAAATTTCTATTCATCTTTTGATACATTTGTATGCACAGCTGTCTGATACAACTTTGAAAGGGAACAATCAAAGGAAATATTCTACCCAAAATTGGTTTGAATTGGGTCGGTAGTTTCAGAAATGCTTTTTGCTAATTTATGCCTATTTAATTGAAAAAAAACCTGTAAAAGCTTAAAGTTTGCAATAAAATGTTAACAAGTTTATCATATGCTTACAATGTTCAAATCGGACCTACTTGGCTCAAAATGAAGTAGTTTCTACCATTTAAGGGGAAATTCCATTATTACATGTAGCGATAACTGCAATATTGACTACCTCAGATAATTTTGAGAGGAAACCACCCAAACGACATTCTAGCCATTGCAAGTTGGTCTAAGTTTTTTAGATGATTTTTTTTTCTTTTTTACGCCATAGTTTTAACAATCGCTCAAACTGTGTCCTAGAATAACTATAACATGAGTATGCCCATTTGAAAAATATATTTGCTTTTGTAACAGTGGTTATCTGTGGTGGAAGGGGGTAGTTCCTGATATAGGTTTGAAAGGGGCCCACACAAGGACCGTTCTTATCAACCTGGCTGAAATTGGCTCAATGGTTGATGACAAGATTTTTGCCTATTTTGGATGATGGCCAATCGAAAAAAAACCAATTTTTAGTATCAAGAGAAATTTTTATGGGCAGATTACAGAAAAGTTTTTTGTTTTAGCATATATATTTCTAATTTGCATAACTTGCTAAAATCGGTAAAGGTTCAAAGTCGATCAAAAACCTATGACAAACGTTAAACAACTGTTTATCTTACATCTACAGTTCAATCAAATGTGGACAAATTAGTTTTGGGCTTTTATTGAAATTATAGCCTAAAATAAATCAGTTTTGGGCTTTTAATGGAATTCTTAGGCATTTTACATTTACCTACATTGCAGAAATTCTCGGCAATAAAAACAACTTTTTATGTGTCCACTTGTTAAGTCTTTAAGTCCTTCGTGTTCACAAATGCATAATTGTTTGAAGACCATTCTTCATAAATCCTTGCAAATGATCATTTCTTCAAGTCTTGGGCTACTGTATTGTGGCTTTTGAAGAGGTATGTACTCAACTTCCAAAATATTTAATTTTGGTCGACTGGCTTCTTTCATCAACCATCCCGTCTAGGTAGTTCAGCTTCCACCACAACTGTAGCTGTTCCTCTGCACACGATAGCTGCATTGCATTAAGAATTCTCATCTCAAGAATTCATTTTGAACAATTTCATGCTTACTGCAAAATTTAAAAAGTTGAAACTCCGTGTAATAGGATTAATTTTTGGTAACATTTCAGCAGACACTGTAAAAAATATTTGTAGTTGTTCATCTTGAATATCTGGAATTTATATACTTTATATAAGGAAATTGCCATTTAATGAACTGTCCTTAACAATGCTTATATAAATAACACTAAATTTGTTGAGGGTCTTCTTTATGCGGAAGCTAAAACTGTGAATATATTTATTATAATCAATTTTTAACTGTACACTCTATCACGCAATTATTGTACCCCTTTAAGGAAATTGAGTGAAAACATATACCCCATTCCAGACAAAACATTAAAAAACGACCCCGTTTGTTGGAACCTCTATACCACTGTATTTCCTTTTAAGACATTATTTTCCTGAAATGGAAAATTCTTTTTAGTTTTACGTGTTTGTCCATATCATTCGCTACGAATTCCTTTTCGCATGCTAACAATGTGGCACTGTTCCAATACAGACATTCCAATACCACTGCCGTTATTCATATAACCGAAGGTTTATCTGTTAATACAACAATATTACGATAAATGCGCAATCAGTCTGTTATTGAGTTGGGTAAAGTCCGGAATGAGTGTGGAAATGTCATAAAGGTAAGATAACTCTCTAGATAATATCATATGGCCCTGTGGGTGTTGAAATTCAACGTGTCCTTAGGTAAAACAAAGCGTGATACATTTCATACCGATTTTAATGTATCGGATGTGCACATTTCATTTTTCTTCAGCGATGCTTTGGAACTGTAATAAAAAATATGTAAAAGCGAGAACATACCAAAACGACGAAATAGGAAGCCAAAACCATCTACGGACAGAGTTTTGCGTGACTGAGATAACTCCGTAGTTTTATTAGATTTTGGGGAATTTTTACACGTTAAATTTAGATGCATTATTTTGGAGCCAGTACCGAAGTACTAGCTACTGAGCTGGTGATACCCTCTGATACATTTCATACCGATTTTGATCATAGTAAACCTTAGTTTTATAAAATTTTACATTTAATGACAACAAATTTTGGAAAGGTATCGAAGCACCATCAGCATGACCAGATGTCGTGGCAGTGCCGACGTATTGGCTACTAGGCTGGTACTCTCGAGGACGAACAGTCCGCCAGCAATTGTATCGACCCAATGGTAGCAAAAACAAACGTGAGTCATCACACGAAGTTTTAACAAACATCTGTTTCTTTTTATTTTGTGATGTACTCAGATTTTGGTCAACAGCAACAACCACGACAATGAGGTATCCATTCAGTCAACAACAGTTTTGGTGGCTTTGAAAACTTCTGTTGCATGACAGGTTCTAGCATGTCTTTTTATAAACATTCGGGTCAACAAAACACGTTACAAACACGCTATTTCAAGATTCACGATTGATATCGTTATACTTCAGAGACAAATTTCTTTCTTCAAACATTCGTATATTTAATGCAAGAACAACGTCTGCTTTGTGCACGTTATTCTTGTATTCAAGAAGTGAAACATAACGTTCCAAATGTTCCGTTTGCAACTGAAATATTTCCACTTACAACGGTCTTCTTATTGAAATATTACATGTTTTGCTTCATCGGCGTCAAACAAGAAAAGACTGAGAACATATGTCACACAGGATATAATATTTGTAAAACAATAATGAATGTTGCGGTGTGGCCAAGTTGGTGATAAATATGAACAGTAAAAGGATAAGGTAAAGCCACATTTAAAAGGTAAAATACAAACACAAAATATACATAAAATAAAAAAGTAACAAAGAACTAAAAATTTGTCCCAAATTTTT